>WEKY01063697.1:883-27526 GCA_013390045.1 Picathartes gymnocephalus
AAAATAGTGAGTACTAAATAGGAAGATGGACTGCTGTGGTCAGGCATAGGGCTGCCAGGAAAGTATACTGTCAGGGCACTCTTTATGCAAAACCGCCCTTTTTATAGCTCCACCTGTCAATCCCCTGGCACCACTCTACTCTTCCCCACGTCCCTTCCACTAATTGGCTTTTCCTAAATTTTGCAGAGTCTTACAGATCACTTTCAAATGATCAAAATCTTCATATTTGCTGCCTTACAGTTACAAAGTCCAGATGGGTTCTCTACAAATGCTGCCGATGTGTTCTTAACAGGCCATCAATTCACAGGTGAAGAGCTCTGGTCTTTGCCATTGTCTCCAGTTTCCCATGCCTACTATATTTGTATCTCTGTGTGGTTTTGTTTATCTAGCAATCTAGATTCATTCCCCACTTCATCCTTTCTTCTCCACTTAGATCTTGTTTTAAGAATAAAAGGAAAAACATTCAGCAAAGATTTTAGTTCTGCTTGTGCAAGGACATTACTGGGGAAAAGAACCCATAGAATGCTTGAAGTTTGTAACTTCAAAACCAGCAACGAGAAGTGCACTGCTTGCTGAGCACTTCATAAAGCATAAAAAGGTAAAGGCTTCACAGTATGTTAGGTTGGCATATGTGCCAAGATGGGGGGTTGGGGTTTTTTTTAATGCTACACTACCATAAATGCCTGGTTCAACTGATTGCCAATGCAAATACAGAACATAGATGTAAGCAAGGAAACAGAAGAAATTCTTATTTCTGGTATCCTGTTTCAAATGCAGACACTCTCGTAGAGTAACAAATTTTATTCCTCAAGTTTACAAGTTACTCTGTGCCTGAACTTTCAAAATTCATAATCATACTGCCTGCTTCCATGAAACCTTAGTTGTAACTAAGAGCTAAATTAGATTTTCTAATCATGAACACTGAGGCCGATTTTATGCTTGCACATATGCTAAGTTGGATTCATCTCTCTCTTGACATATGAAGAAAAAGGAAATTACAAAGTTACAAAATCTATCACCACTTCAAACTGTCTTACAGGGAAACTGTTATATTCCCACTGTGAGTTTCTACCATAGAAATTACTGCCTGACATCCATTATTTCAAAAATGTTCATGTCTACATAACTCATCTGGGGAAAGAAAATTACTAGAGATATGAATATTCAAGTATTCTGTGACTTTTTTTTTCTTTTCTTTTTTCCCAAATCTAGAACCACGTTTTTCTTCACAAAAGACTTTGAACTTTCTGTTAATATGAACCTTCAAAGTATAACCATTCTATTTTTTTTACCACTCGATAGAACAATGATCTAAGTTACATCAATTCCATTCATACTTCAAACAGAAGTATCAGGGAGATAGGCAGAGATTTAGAGTGCATCTGCTAGACTTTCTCTTCGTTGTGAGTTACACAAGAAAAACAGAGAGACTTTAAAACAAAATATAGAATGATAAATAAGTGTTCAGATTTTAATAGGATAATTTTAATATATTAGACTGAAAATTGATCCAGTGACAAATCAGGTGTCTGAAGTAAGAGAATGAATGAGATTTTGTATAGCTGTCTCCAGACAAGACCAAAAACTTTGAAATAAATGACTAGAGCAATTACTGCAGGTCACAGTTATGAAGTATTAGCATAGAGAAAAATCTCTTCAAACTAATGCAACTGGCACCACCTCCTGTAAAATATGGTACTTGCCTCCTTTGTAGCTTATCCTGGGTTAATAAATATTCTGTCTCTGCTACAAACTTCTTATTGTCTCCAGATAAACATAATCTCTAATTATCACCTTGGATCCATAAAAAAGCCAGACATTGAAGATTACTATAAACTGTAGCACAGAATACAGCAGAAAAGTATAATTGTAATTTCTGTAAAAGTTCAGGAACCATTAAGATGAAGTCCAAAGCATAGACCTTTAAGGTTAGTTTATCAGATTTTTTCCTTTCGGTTTTTTTTTTAAATAACATCTGTACCTCCACATTCTGCTATCATTTCTACCATTCCCATCCTGATCTAGACTTTATCACTACCAAATTTTTGCACTCATTGAGTTTTTGAGATTTTTAGACGCTCATTCAAGATTAAATAAACAAAATAGGACAATTTATTAATTTCAAATCCCATACTGTCTCAAAATCAAATTAGTATAGTACTTTTTTTTTGCTTTGGTGCTAAGGCACATAAATTTGAGTTCTTAAGTAAAATAATAAAGAGATGTATTAGCAGTTGCTACTGACATGTTCTCTGACACCTTGGTAGCTTTTTTCTAAAAAATACAAGTGGTTTGACCTGGAAGTCACAAGAAACTTTCAGAAAAGTTTCACCCATTGAACAATCTTATTCCTCTTTTGAAAATTCAGATATTACATTTAAAAAACTCTTTACTGGACTTGATTTCATTCGTTCAAGTTTCAAAAATGAAGGCTTGGTGGTACACACTATGTGTGTCAGATACAAATGTTAGGAAGCAAAGACAGATTTTTTGCCTGAATGCTCTTGTTTAGGTCCATTTAACTTGAATCCCTTAGATAAAGTTCCTGAAAATCTGAACCTGAACCTTAATTCCCTGCCTCTAACCTATTAGTGGGAAAAATGGAAGCCATGATACTTTCTACTCCTGTTGTTTGAGGAATGAGTGGGAAATCATCTGGACAGAAAACACTTACAGACTTTATACAAAAGTCCTGTTCACATAGTGAAATCTGTAAAGTGCTTTTTAACCTGAGGATAATATTGGTTGAATATTTCATTTCAAATTATTTTGGGACCCAGAGGGCCCTGAGTTGATCTTGAACCAGATTCAGAATGTCCTGTTACTTGGTTAACATAAATATTTCAATCTAACATGAATACAAAGTATTCATTTTTGGCAGCCAAAATTAAAACCATGAAACAATAATGGATGTGAATTAAAATGCTAAAAAAGGGGAAAAAAAAAACCCCACAAAAAATCCGAACCCCATACACACTCCAAAATTATGCAACAGCATATTCTGTCTACAGTCACAGAAGTTATTCCAGTGATATTAATCAGGTAGAAATTACATGGTATGTCTGCAAACCCTATTAGCCTTATATCAGCCTTCCTTCTCTGTGGTCAATAATGCACTCTGCCTTACAAAATCTTTTTCAATCTCTGTAAGGAACTGTCACAGTCACAATAAAAGGGCAGAATTGAACCTATTTGTCATCATGCAATTTCTAATTAAATTTTACACATGTACCTGTATGCATGGTGGTAAAAACTGGCTGTCTATCAGAGATCTTATGGAACATCTCTTTCTCCTTGGACAAGGTTTTTAGGCAGAAATAGAGAACAGTAGGATAACTAGCACAGAAAAACTTCCACCCTTGCTTAACAGCTTAGTAACTAAATGAGTATACAAAGATATGTTCTCTTTAAATGATTCCACCAAGATAATTAAACACACTAAGACAACTACAGGCATGTTTAGGGCAGTTTAGCCCCCACATATACAACTTTCATCACGTTGTCTAAGAAAGTATTCAATGCTTAAGTATGTTTTGACTGAGCACACCATAACAAAGAGCCTTTTCACTTTTCAGTTTTTTACTACATGCTGACTTCTCATGCTATCAGCTGGTACATTTTACATGAGAAAAATCTAACAATGAAACTGAAAGTAGGCTACATATCTTTAGTCACCTTCAGCAGCATGACATCTCTTGAGTGTGATTGTTATGATAAAACCCTAAGGATAAGCCTGAGTTAATTGCTAGGAATAACATTTCCTTCACAGAGATAAGAGTCAAATCATTGAATAATAAACACAGCAGACAAATGCATAATAAATAAATCAGGCTGAATGTTAAAACCATGAAACACCTAATTAGAGTAGAGACACTTTTGACAATTAAGTGAATGAAATATATTAGAAACATATTTCTGCACTTTTGTTCAAAAAATATTATGAAGATATTGATCATCCTTAGTGATTACTTTTCAGTAATTCCATAGGAGAACCCGTAAAAACTTTATCTGATAATTATTAAGTACTTTCCAAATATTTTTTACACCTACAGAATTGCATATTACAGTGAGGCAGATTTCATACATTATGGGCAACTACAGTTCACTAATGCAGTCAGATAAGAGATCATTTTTACATATACTGTAAAAAAACTACATACTCTTATACTGCAGAAAAGGCAATTGCACTGCAAAGGCACCACACTCTATCCTTTTTTTAAAAATGTTCAGATGAGAATGCTGACGTGATTTCAATTATAACAAGAGAGAAAAAGCTACTTCAAATAACATGTTTCCACATATAAATATTTCAGACCTCTTTGCAGATCAATTGTTTTAGTCTCCTAAAAAGGTTATATGCTGAAGTTTGAGAAAAGTTATATAATCAGAGAAAGGCAGGCATGAAAATAATTATCTTAACTATCAAGTGTTTTATACTGTCATCAGAGTTAAAAAGGGCTCTCTGCCACATTCGAGTGTCTCACACTCTCTGCTTCATCTTTAACAGAAAAGATATCTTAGTTCAAACTAAAACTAGCTAGAATATTAGGAAACTTACAACCTACTACACCCAAAGTTAACAAAAGTCTCAATTCTGCAATCTTGCTTCTGTATCTTCTGTATCTAATCTGTATTCATTAGTAAAGGGCTGAAAGACATCTGAAGCTCCTACACAATCCTTGTTGTATTTTGACCCACGTCTACTTAAGGAAGAACTTTTATTTCTAGATAAAGTTTTCTGCAACGCTGCTAACTTTCTGCATCACTAACTTCAGTCATTTTTATCTCTCAAAAGATTGCATCACTAGTTGCAAAGTTCAGAGAACATCAACTTTAAGCCTACACCAATATTTTTTAATGGCCTTTATTTTAATGGGAGTTCAAAAGGTGTCTCTGAAGATTCACTGCAACCTACCTGACAGAATTCCTATACAGAATCAGCAAAATATTAGTGAATAAAATGTGTTTCTCACAGTTGTATTTTGACATGAAGATCCTAAAACAACCCTTTCAAAATCCTCTTTTTCAATTTTGCACATTTCTCATGTCCATTCCTTGCATCATTTCTCACCATAGTCTACCATATATTGATTTTCTTCACTCTTAATTTAGCACATCAATCTTATAACCACTTTTCTCTGTTTGTGTATTCTATCTGCCTTTTCCAACCCACACCCAATATGTCTATTTCTGTTGAAGGAGAGTTCTGGCTACTTCTGATATGTATGGGCATATCAAGTGCCCAGATACTGTTTTTAAGATGTAAACTCTCTTTCTTGATGCAGACACATCTTGCATGAAAATATCATACTCAGCTAAAAAAAAAAACCGAACAAATGTAAATAATGTTTTTTAAAAGATTACAATGAAAGAAGCCAATGTAAGCTTTAAATCGGTGTCAGGTTTGTGGTATCACAGTTGTCAAATCTCACAGCCAGACCCAGTACAACATATAAAAAAAATGTGCAATATTTAATATACAATAGAGCTATAAACACTTAAGCATGACAAAATGTTGGTCTGTCTGTTACTAAACTGAGCCTCTACTGAAAAAAATATAACTATGTTCTGTACCAGGTAGATGCTAAGAGGGCTCCATCAATTTAATTAATCTGTTCCTTATTTGTAATAAAAATGTAAGACAAAGATCCCTTTACCCCTAGATTAGGTCTGTACTTCAAGGTATGCCATCACATATAATGTTCAGGACTCACATATGTTAAAGATACTTGTTTGATGATGGGTTGTCAGGATCAGCAAAATGCAGAAATCTAGCAGGTTAGAGACTTGTCTCGCACAAGGTAATCTCAGCTTGTCTACAGAAGTCTTGGAGCATCTGTTTACGAGGCAGACACCAAGTAAAAGACCTCCATGGCATACAAACATAACCAAACCAAAACAGCCCGTGTCATGGTCACCAGTGACAAAGAACTTCAGGAATGATGACTTTTACCACCTCTTCTCTGCCTCCTTCTCCAGCCCAAATGTCAAAAGGGACAAAATGTTTCAGTTTTCTCTACTTCTCTGCCACTGTGCCTTCTCCTACCTTATTATATAGCCCCTTAACGCTTAGCAGGGTCTTTGTTTCCACCTCTCTTATCTCTTTTATCTCTTATTTTGCATGGGACAAACAAATGGGTAAATATGATCTATTTGCAAAAGAGAAGCACCTTTTTTTTTTTTAATCTCAAAAGCTACATATCTATCTCCTTCTTCATCAAGTCATTTGCCACACTGGAACCTTCTACCCTCTCTCTCCCTCTTTATCAAGATCTTCAGATTGAGGATTCTGCCTCAATTCTGTGATTCTAATTTTTTTCCATCTAAAGAAAATTGAAGAAAAATGTGAAAATCCATTCCAGTTTATCAGAAATAAAATAGAAACAGAAAAGCAGGTAACATAACTTGACAGGTAGAATGAGATAAAAAAATGTTCATAAGCAGTTATTCCAGTAAATATATAGCACACGCCATGGGTTCAATTACATGTGAAGGGCTTGTATCACTACACTGTTTCACTCTATGCATTTCCAGCACACAAATAATTGAGTCTAAGAAGTACTTCAGAAAAAAGTAAGAACTCACAGCACCTATACAACAAACCAGATAAGTTACTTTATTTTCTTAATAGGTGAAATCTTAAGCCTGAGAAAGCTTCTAACAAGTTTGTGCAATATTGCACATTAATTACAGAAGTAAGAAAAGTACTATCCTTTCCTAGTATCTTGTCCACTGAGTATAAAATTCTTACAGACTACCATCCGCAATATTTTGCTAACTGAAATAGATACTAATATATGAAAGAAAACTGTTATAGGGGCAGTATCAAAATTCTGCCTCAAAACCATCAGATCAACTTATTAAATAGTCTGAATTAAAACCCCAAAATATGGTTTATTTTTTTCCTCAAATCCCATTGGAGAGTGAAGAGTAGAGTTTATACACAGGGCTGGACAATCAGCAAGTGTATGAAGATTAACAAGGGCTAGCACTGGATTCTGAGCTGGAACAGGGTAAGCCTGGTTATGTATGCAGACTGGGGAATGAGAGGCATTGACACCTGGGCAAGGGTGGGCATTGTCCTGCTCTGCTCTGCACTGGGGAGGTCTCACCTCGAGTGCTGGGCGCAGTTTTGGGTGCCACAGTATGAGAAAGATATAAAGTGTTAGAGAGCATCCAAAGGAGGGCTACGAAGATGCTGAAAGGTCTGCAGGTGAAGCCATATGGGGAATGGCTGAGGTCACTCGGTCCGTTCAGCCTGAAGAGGAGGATGAGGGGAGACCTCATTGCAGTCTACAACTCACTCATGAGGGGAAGCAAAGAGGCAGGCACTGATCTCTTCTCTCTGGTGACCAGTGACAGGACCCAAGGGAATGGCCTGAAGCTGTGTCAGGGGACATTTAGGTTTTATATTAGGGAAAGGTTCTTCAGCCAGAGGGTGGTTGGGCACCGGCACAGGCTCCCCAGAGAAGTGGTCACAGCACCAGCCTGACAGAGTTCAGTGACTCTTTCATCAACACTCTCAGGCACATGGTGTGATTCTTGGGGTGTCCTGTGCAGGGCCAGGAGCTGGACTTTGCTGATCCTTGTGGGTCCCTTCCAACTCAGAATATTCTGCAATTCTCTGATTGTCTGATATGATATTTAGTGTTTTCTGCTTTTTATGAGTAGGCTCACTTAAAAATTTATTTAAATAATAATTGAGGGAGTTTGCTATACATAGTATTATAATACACTTTAGTTTATACACAAGTGTACAAATAGCCTACACTGGCATAATAAGAAATAATAAATAAAATAAATTATAAATCCAGCTCTCAAAAAAACCCAGAGTTGATTTGTAGACACCAAAAGAAATTAGGAATACTTTTAAGAGGCTGTGATATTATAACCTCCTAGTTCTTAATATTTTCTCAACAACTGAGTTGAGACACTATGAGACATCATGGTGTATGACCACATGACATCAAATATCTTCATCATATGATGAAGGACAGGTTTTGCTGACTCATAGTGAAACCAATCACAGGCTTGATGACTATCATGTGGTGCAAAACTGAGCCTTTTCCCTACCCTTTCCTGTGCAGCATATATATGCAAAACCTCTAAGCCTTGCTGGTTATACTGCAAGAATAGCTGGTATATCCATTAGCCAATACACTGCTACATTATTTTCATATAAAAGTAATTTTATTAGCAATAGGTTTTATCAGAGAAATCAAACAAAGCTAAGAAGGCAGTAATTTTGTGCATGAAGCTCCAAATTATATAGTAATTTATATGGTAAAACATGAAAAAAGTTTTTTACTGCAGAAAATAAATGTTGTCATAAAACTGTTGCCAAAGCTTTGCTGCTTTTCCTGAGTGAATTAGAGAAGCTGTGTTTCATATAGAGAAAAATTCAAAAAGGTTTACATAGTCACACAGGCAATAAATATTTCTGTAGGTTCTATAAAGGTTGGACATGGATTTATATGTAAATCAACATAAACAAAGTGCAGCTATGAGTATTGGAAAGACAAGAACAAATCTTGTAATGCAAGCCTGATATAACTCCCTAACAGAGACTCCCTAACTTTCCAATTGTGTAACACTGTAGTTGGGACATCAGACTTCTTTTCACATGACTGTTTTGTCACTGGTTTAAAATCAAGTGTAAAAAAGTCCATGATGGCTTTAGAGCACGCTAGAAGTGTTGTAAGAGAAAATTTTCTGAATATAATAATTTGAGAATTATTTAATAACTCCAAACAGAACTAATTTTATATTAAAGGAATAACACTCTTCAATGACAAAAGACAAAATATTTAGGTAACTACAGAATCATCTGCTACACCTAGCACTATAATCTCATGGTGATTATATGTCATTTATAGAAATAACTGACTCAAATTTCTAAAATAGCTCTTATTTTAAATGTATTGCATTAACTGGAAATCATATAGGACATAATGAAAAGTTGGCATTTAGGTTTCTAAGCCTGAAGGTACTTAAAATAACTTACTGTATTTTTAGTGTAGCATTCTCCAGGGAGAGTATGCCATTAGTAAAAATACAATATACAATTCCAGTATTCTATATGTGTGAACATTATGTGATTTTTAAGATAAACATTCACAGATAATTTGCTCACATAAGTCTATTCTAAACTTCACATCTGGGAAAAACTTATATTCCACAGACCTTAACACATTCAGAGCAACCAGTCATTCATAACTTCAGCAGCCCTCATGGGATAACCTTCTTGTTAATCTTTCTTCATTTAAAAATAAAAGTATAAAACACTTTGTCCCAAGTTAGACTTCACTATTCACTGGATAACAGATACTGAGAACTGAAAATAAAGCCCATCTCCTGAATTAAGTTCTTCCCCTAAGAGTCTTTGTTAAACATTTCAACATTAGCACCACAGAACTGAATTGGCTGTTCTCAATATGATGATACAAATTGGCAATGATAGAGGTCTGTAGTGCTTTGTATTTGAAGAGATTCCTGCCTCTCTTGTTCCCACAAGCTCCTGCTTCTCTTTGTCTCCCTTGCAGAGATTTCTCAATATATCTTACTTAGATTTCTTTTATTTGCCTAAGAGCACAAATTCAGTGGCTTGATTGGCATTTTTCTGCTTTTTGTATCAAATGTACATAAATTTAGCGTCTCCACAGTTTCAGTCCTAATCTCATATTTTAATGCCAGTTCTTTTGCCTGTAATTTTATTATTATAGTCAATGTTTTTATGACTAAATCTCTTTTCTGTATTGGAATTGGTCAAGCATGTTAATGTTCTCTTTTCTGCTTCCTACCTTCCAGGTAATATATTTCAGATGTCAGTCTGGCTTTCACAGACAATTTTGAAAAAACACAGAAAAATAAACTGATAATAAATATTCAAGACAGTGAATTTAATAAACAATGATGCTATTTGCATTATATTAAATTTTATCATATAAAGTTTGATTAATGTCACAAGAGCTATTTACCACACAGATGTGACATACTGAATTTTTGAACTAAAACCATCTAGTCTGAGATTCGAGCACACCAAACATAATCAAATTGTTTTGAGGTTATAACTCTTTGATGTCATTACAAAGAAAAACAAAATCCAAACACCATCACAACTGCCAACAAAAAAAACCAGCTGACAAAATACATATGGATAAGTGAACTAAATTAGGAAGTCAGTGAATTGGAGACATGAACTGATATGATTTGCAAATCCATTATGGATAATGTGTTATCTGAGATAGGAGAAGAACCATCCAGTTCTACTCCTTTCTATAGAAAAAGAAATGTAGCTAAATTGAATATAAACAACTTCGTGCTTCAATTATTAAAAAAAAATTCAAAACTCTCTTATTTAGGCAGAATCTCATAAAGATGTTTCAGGTTTCTTAAAGGGAATTCCAAAATTAATACTCAGAAGACTTCATATTCTACTTTTCTTCCCTCCTATTCCTTGAGGTTCTAATAATCTCAATTTTAAATAAAATTATTTGCTCACCAAACTTAAAATACTGCAATAAATCACATATTCAATTACCATTAATTCTAGTATGCCAGTGTAAGAGATCAAATTTAGGGATACAAAGAACTAGTCAACTTGGTAGTACCGCAAAATAGGGAGGTAATAAAACGGCTGATCCCAATTTCCTCCCCATATGCCTGAAAATATTTACAAAAGATATTTTGCTCCACCGAAGAGTAGCAGTTACCTGTTTTCACAGACATTAAGACATGAACTTCTCACTCTGTTAAAAGTCTAGATAAAGACTAATCATAGTGGCAGAGAATCAATTTCTGATTATGTTCATATTTTAACCAATAAGATCTGCTTAGAGAAAGCTTATACTAAAAATATAAAGGAAATTTAAAAATCAAATTCAGATACATATGTCATCATTTCAGAAAGGAAAGCCTACTTTGAGTATTTATCACAAAAATATTTTAGTTAATTTAACAAAGCATAACTCTGAAATGCAAGATCCTGAAAAAAGAAACAGAAACATGTCTTGATTTTATGAAATTAACCTGTAATTTTTTGGTAAGTGATGGCCACAGAGCGTATAATACACATTGCATTTACATTTTAAGTGTTAAATATATATATATCCCTGGTCCTGGGACTGCAACCACATCTTCCCTCAAATGTGCTGTTTCAGACAAACAGAAGAGAGTGGAGACTCCTATTCTGCCCATCAGTTTGTGCAGCTTGTCTGGTAGGACTTGCGATCGATTTCACTTCACTAGAAAATGGTTGGTGCCACGGTTCTAGGGGCATTGAATCTTATTTTTTCCTGACTTAGAGTTTCAACTAGGAGGGCAATTAATGCTCTCTGAGTATTTTCTAAGCAACATGAGGCAAAGACAACCAATAATTCAAAGAAATAGTCTTTTGTGTGTTTAGTAACACCCAGGTAAACAGAAGGGAGACATATTTTAAAGATACGGTATCCAGAGTAATACATAGAGTACCATTAAAGACTGGTGATGCAAGCAAACAACAAAACAATTTCAGCTATAATAAAATGTGCGCAGATTTCAAGCTGTGCCAGTTTTTTATAGGTATGTCTTTGACTAACAAGAAAAAATTCATTCTGAATAACAACTACAACAAAACAATTTACCATCTATTGTGACTCCTATCAGAATAGTAGCATACAGTTTATTTCAACACAGAAGGGTATGAAGGTCTCATGCTGGTGGCTAGGAATTCAGTATGGCTTCATTATAATGACTAAGTTATAATACAATGAAAGTCAAATAGAAGTGTAACCAGAAGGACTAATATGAGATTAATTTAATGTCGCCTCAGACTGCCAACACTTGATTTCTGCTTACGAGAGAACAGATATATAGAAAGAAAAACAATAAAATCTACATTCAGTATTCACTAGACATCTGACTTCAGCATGAGACAGAACTTTCTTTCCCTGGTTATACACAGACAGCTGACTGCAAATAACTGAAATCCACACAAATATATAGCAATAGGTTTTGGATCAAATGATTTCAGAAGCAATCAAATCAGTGGTATAGCTTCTGATATGTCACTATGGTTTAAAATGAACACCATTACTTTGAGAAAAGTGGTAAATATTCACAGACAACCTTCCTCTTCCTCCACAAATTACCATGCAAATCTAGAGTAAGTCACTTATCTTAAACCACCCTGGAAACTTCCTCTAATCTTCAAATGTACAGAGGTTACTTTATATCTCTTGTACTAGGGTGGAGTGAAGAACTCCTTGCAAAACCCTTGTACATTTCTTAGTAGAAAACCTGTTGTAGGAAGTTATTTGTATGCTCAGTTATTTGTATGTTCAGTTCATTAAGTTCTTTGTAATGGTTCATTCCAAGATTTTCCCCCCTAATGTGTATGGTTTGTTCTAAGTTTATTGACAGCTTTCCCCTCCCTTTCCTTGCTCGTCCCCACCTCTCTTACCCTGGTCAATCTCCCCAATTCTTCCCCTCGTTCAGGAAAGTTCTGTGCTGCCTTGTTTATGATTGGATCCCCTTTTATGGACACACCTCTTTGTCATTGTCATTGGTTATTTGATTTGTATGTTATGTTGTAAATCCCTCCTTACTTCCATCCCATTGGACCTTATCCTTTACTCCACCCACTCCCTGAGACCCTTATCAGCTTATGTTCCTTATTGTTTCTTGTCTTCTGACCCAAGCTCCCATCAGAATAAATTCTTGTGGTACTTAGCTTGGTCGGAGTCCGCCCTGTTCTTTTTGCTAGCCTGTGCGCAGCCTAACAGCAGCCTCTACGTGGCCTCGGTTCTCCCACCTAGCAGCCTACAGGGATCCTCCCACAGAAGGAGCCTTCCCTCACGGCGTGGTGACCTGGACTCCGGGCACACAGGGCACTGCGTCAAAAACCTATACTCTCTAGTGTATTTTATTCTTTCTGAATGTGAGACTTTTACTTCAATGTGATTCATAAGAATTTGTCACCTTCTACCTTCAAAATTTATCTTATGCTGAGAAAGAGAATGGGCGCTCCTATGTAAGTCATAGAGCATCTCTGTCACAGCACTGTTTCTTTTCTAAAGGTCACAATTATTTCATCATCGATTCATGCAAGAATATTTCCATACTCATAATACTTTTTTTCCCACATCCTGAACTTCAAACATGGCAACAGTACTGTTCCTGCAAATTGTGAGACTACAGTCTGACTCATCATCTTAGTGTCACTCTGTCCTAACCCTGTATTTCTCTTCTTGCTCATGAGAAAAACATGAAGAATTACTCTGAAGTGATGTCATTCTACACCAGAGAATCAGTTGCATCCACACTTAACAATACCTTGCTTGGGGAAGGAAAGGAAGACCGTTAAAAGGAGACTGGAGTAGATTTAACATTAAATAAGAAGATTTCTCTACAGTGACAAGATTCCTAAAGAGTTAAACTGGATATGGTTACCATGGAGCTAAGACTCCCACAGAAAAAAAATTATAGCATTTTGAAACATTTGTTAGAAGCACACAGGCAGACAAATAAATGACACTGCACCACTGTCAGGTTTTATTAGGTCACTTAAATTCTACCTGCAAGTGGAAGCTCAAGGGAGGGATTTTTATAGGCTTTTGCTGAATATTTCAGCCATAGCCTTTCTAATTTAGAAATCTTTGAGAACTGCAGGTAAGTTTCTTGGGCACTGGAAGACTTTACCGTATTAATACACTTCCTTGTTTTCAATAATGGTTCCAAGTGAACTGAGGGGCTGGTTTAACTGTGAATGTAAAAAAACCCCAACAACAACAAAACAATAAAAAATACAGAAGAATGCTGACTTCAATCTATCCCCTTCTTTGTAGAAACTGCATTTCTACTCCTGAATTTGATTATGTAGAAAGCATCCTATGCCTCAGAGGATTACTGCTATAAAAATTACCTTTTAGTAGCTGGGCATGACACTGACTTTTGTGAATATGTTTGTATTTTTTCTCAGACCTAATTAATGTATGCTCCAAGAAAAGAGGACTTTCCAGCTCTAAAGTCATGGTAATAAGGACATAGTCAAGTTTTTAAAGGAATTTTTAAAATAGACTATTTATCATCTGTTGAAGTACAGTTGTTAGATTTAGTTCTACTCTAATGCACACTGATTGCATGTTCTAGCTTGGATACAATTTTCACCATGGGCTTCCTTAGTACTAGTCAATAAACAATAGGGCTATTTCGATTTATTCTTCATAAACTCAGTGATCAGGAATGCCTTGCCTGCTCTTCCAGGATAGTTCTCTCAGTGAACAGAAATCCAGCTGTGACTGTGAGCCTGATTTAGAGAGTTTTGGCTTACAGACAACTACAGTGCTATTCCTAAATTTTTCCTTCTGACTCAGCACTAAGGACTTTTTCTCTGGCTGATTCTGTCTCAGAGGGAACACTTCTGATAAAGTCCTGTGCCTTATACAATATTAAGCTTGGTGAGTAAATTCTCTTAGAAGAATTAAGTCATTCAGTGGTAACACATAATCTGTTTACAAACCTCTTGGGGAAGAGCGGCTAGAAAGCTGCCTGTGGAAAAGGGCCTGGGGGAGTCGGTCAACAGCTGTCTGAACATGATCTGACAGTGTGCTCAGAGAGCCAAGACAGCCAATGGCATCCTGACTTGTGTCAGAAATAGTGTGGCCAGCAGGATCATTCCCCTGTACTTGGCACTGGTGAGGCTGCACCTTGAATACTGTGTTCTGTTTTGAGCCTCTCAGAAGAAAGACACTGAGGTGCTGGAGCATGTCCAGAGAAGGGCAAAAAGGTGCTGAAATGACTAGAGATGTGGCTGAGGAAGCTGGAGTTGTTTAGCCTGGAGAAAAGGAGGTTCAGGGGAGACCTCATTACCCTTTGCAGCTCCTTGAAAGGAGTCTGGGGTGGGAATCAGTCTCTTCTCCCGAGTAGCAAGCAATAGGGCAAGAGGAAATGGCCTCAAGGTGCACCAGTACAGGTTTAGATTGGATATTAGGAAGAATTTCTTCAGTGAAATATTTGTCAGGCATTGAAACATGCTGCCCATGGAAATGGTTGTGACACCATACCTGGATGTATGTAAAAGATTCATAGATGGAATATGGTTCAGTGATGAACACAGCTGTTCTAGCTTAACATCTAGACTCGATCTTAAGGGTCTTTTCCAAATTTGATGATTCTTTCGTTCTTTCCTACGGTTCTATAAGGAGAAAGCATATTCCTGGAACTACTTCTTTCTGAATTAAAATTAAATTTCCTTCAAAACTAAAATGTGATACTGGAAAAAAAAAATCACTCTTAAGAGCACCAAAAGCAGTCTTACAGTCCCCTCTGACTGATGCCAGTGTAAATAAAGACTCATGACTACCTGAGCACCTGATTTTTCACCAGTTTCTCTTAGACAGTACAGAGAGGTTACACTGACAGAAGATCACACTCAGTATGAACCTAGGAAATATACTGCCCTGTACCTACCAGAATCTTGCCAGAAAATACCTTCACAGGCCAGGGACGGTTTCCAATAGGCAGTACAGCTTATATCCTAGGGAATTAGTTTAGCTGTATACATGTAGGCTGTATACTTCCATTTTGTCTCGAGGCTAAAGAATTGACTTGTGGCTATTTCATTTACTAACATAGAAACTTTGCAACCTTCAGAAGAGGTTTAGATACATAGCCTGTCTTCTTTTTTTAGGCCAGTGTTTAGGTTGAATTTATGTTCTTTAATACATGTCCATATGGCCTTGCTACGAAAGGTGAACAAGTCCTGACCAGAAAAGACAAATTTACTATGTCACTGTCAAAGAAGTAATTGTCACCAGTGTTTAAAGGAGAGTGAGACAGCAGGAGTATAAACAAGAGATAACAAAATTGTAAGGAAACCAAGCATTCAGTTACATGAAAGTAAGCTAAACAAACTCACTATACTTATTCCAGAAAAGACAAACTGGAAAGGAAATAGATTTTTTCTCTATAAATATAATGATAAATTACAGTTGGGAAACATGAAAAAAGTCTATAAATATATAAAAATATTTAAGCGGAAAAAATGAATGATTTCTAGATTAATGGATTGGTACCTTGATAAAAGCAGCAGGAAAAAAGTTATAATTAGCTCTAAAAATGAACTGCAGTTCAAAATTGATTCAATGACTCAAAAAGTTCTTCCCAGTCGTAGGTCTGAGACTGCTGAAGCATGTCCAGCTCTGCACCTTAACAAGGCAATTCTACCAACAAGTAATTTGTTCTACCAACAAGTAATTTGTGTTTCTAACTAAAGGACATCACTTAGAGCTTGCTTGTTAGCTGCTTGCTGTTTCATGGATTGAATCGTCCTTCTTGTTGATCAGGCTTGAAAGCATACAAAGATCAAACACCAAAGAACATCTTTTCTTAAAGGAATATTCCGCATTTTGCAACACTTCCTTTAGATGCCATCCCTTCAATCAAGCAAATTCCATTTCTGTTAACTTTGTGGTACTAATTAAAAATGCTCATTGACACAACATTCAAGTTAGGAGTTGGTTTTTGATTTTGGTTGGGGAATCGCCTATCATTGCCCACAGATGGTAATTCCCCGCAGAGGTAACTCACTAGCACTTTTCTGATTTATTTGGGAGATTTTTCTGTTTGCTTTTGTGGTTTCATCTGTTTCATTTTGCTTTTATTTAACACCTTCATTTTGCAGTGTAATATTTAAAATGTGTGATGACTCCTGTTCATACTGACTATTCCTTGTGCACTCATCTGCAGCCTGTCCATCCACACATCTACTTTGTGTCAGAGAATGCACTGTTTTCCTGCATTTGTACACAAGTAGACCCTAGCCTTTATCTGGGTGCAGCAGAATCAAAATCAAAACTAGTCAAATATTCAAAAAAAAGCAAAACAAAGAGTTCCTTGCCCAGATAGTCTATATATTTGTGTTACATCACAGGTACTATTTTGCTTACTTAAGTTAACACAACAGTTTGAATAACAGCTGCAAAGATTAAGAGAGTCCTTCAAAGCACATTAATTAGGCTAAAATATGGGGTTTAATCATGACTCAATTGAGATGGTTTAAGATTATGCTTTCAAATTTGGCCATCATTAGATAACTGGACTGAAATTACCACTTCTCATTGCAACATAAGGAGTGGTTCTACTTCTTTAATGTTGAGTCAAATCTTAATATAAAAGGAATAAAAATTAAATATCTAATTGGTTTTTTCAAATTGAACCACAGATGCAGTAGATCTCCCTTTATGTATCTACAGGCTCTCACATTTAGAACACTTACCTTCCAATTACTATTTATCAACAGTACACTCTCACCACATATAAGTACCAACGACTGTTACACATAGCTATATTTTATCAAGTTCTGCATATGAACATTATACTACCTTGTAAATAGGTTAAGACCTGCAGCCAATGATTCAAGCACAAGCTAATAGTCACAAGAGCCATGCAAACTATATATGTACTAGACAGAAAGTAACCAGAGTGAATATGCATATAGAATATTGTAACAGGAGAAGAAATACTTGGGAAGAAGCAGGTGTTGCCATTGCTTCAGACCTCTATTTTAGGACAGAAGCACATTGCCTAACATTGTCTAAGACAGTATTTCTGCAAATATTGTAACTCTTCACCTTACATATCCCCACCCCATCCCCCAAATGCTTTCAAATCATTGTGCAATTATCCTATAATGAAATCACCAACCTTAAAAAACCCAAACAATTGTCATGTGTACCAAGAATCCTGACTACATAAATCTCTGCTTAGACAAAAGGAGGTATAAGTTCTTTTTGGGATGGCATCTCAATCAAAGAAAACTGCACTTGTATGGTGACATGGTCAGATGGGAGCTAACTCAGCACTGCTAAAAGCTCACTACTTTTGCCATGTTTACACAATATTACAGAATCACAGAATTAACCAAGTTGAGATCATCGAGTCCAACCTATGATCAAATACCACCTTGTCAGCTAGACCCTGGCACCAATCCAGTCTTTCTTTAAACACTTCCAGGGATGGTGACTCCACCACCTCCCTGAATAGCCCATTTCCATGCCTAAACGCCCCTTCTGTGTAGAATTTCTTCCTAATGTCCTATTCCCAGTTTCCAGAAAATAATAACTCTGTCTTTTCCTCTGTCCTCCGCAGCTGTATTTGAGGAATAGCTCTGTGACTTCTGTTGTAACAACTTCAAGCACCAGTTTGCTGTGAAAACACCTGGCTTAAGAAATGACAGAAAGAGAAAATAGAGTACACAGAAGCTGATATCTGGTTCTGTTGTTCTGATATAGCTGCATTACACAGCTAGCTGATAGGGTGTTTCCCTATAGCAGTAGCGCTGGAGATTTAAGGGATGCACAGAAATAAAGAGATTGGATATTGTTAACTGATGTTGCCTGGAAGTAGCCTGAGGTCAGGATAATCTCCCATGAACTCCCATGTTATCATTGGCTCTCTGTCTAGTTTGTTTTAGAAAAACAAAGAAAAGAGACACAGATGTGAAAAGATAAAAGTAGTAAATTAATCAGGATATAGTTAAATTGCAGGAACACATGTAGAACTATGTAATAATGTGATTAATTTTCTAAATAGCGCTAGAAATATTCCATGGATGTCATGGACTATCTGTAGCATAATATGACACTTCATCTTTTTTATTTCCTTGAAGATTTCTCCTCCCTCTCCCACTCTATTTTTTATATTTGGTGAACACATTTCACCCTTCAGAATGTTGTGATTTATGATTCTAAATGATGTTCATATTGGCAAAGGTAGAAAGGTCATATTACCACTCTAATTGGCAAGTTAAGCTTCATAAACAGGCCCTTATTTCGTCAGTGATGTTATTTAAGCCTAAGGTCAACCTCAAGAGAAGCTGGCTTGGGAAGATCCCTGGTAGAAAAAAAAAATGGTTCTTTCTAACAAAAATAAACTTCTGTCATGAAATTCAGTTTACATACTCTGAATGAATCTAGAATATTCCACATACCACCAAGGTTCCTGAATTTCAAATAAATCACAGGAAGTCTGTGTTTCCTTGTTCAGCTTCTCTCAAAGTTGGTGTTTTTCAGTAGCAAGGCACCAGTGGATACAACATTACAACTTATTGCTTGTGACAAGCAAATATCAAGTATGATAAGAAATAGCGGCTATACTCTGGTTAGCACTAAAAGGTCATTAACAACAGCTTCTGTAACTTCTCTGCAGTTAGGCTAGCTAGGCCATTCACAATGAGTCATCAAACTGAGGCTTTTCAAATCAAAAAGTGAACCAAAACCTTGGTAAGAAAAACATTTTCCCTTCTGATAAAGTTCTCTTCCTTAATAAAGAAAAAAATTTAGCATTATCAATATATTTTCATATATTCATATCAATATATTTTCATATATTCATATCAATATATTTCAAATGCAGGTGATAGCCTTCTCTTTTTCCTCTTTGAGGAAACTTGTTACTGCCTAACAACTAGGCAATTAGAGTGTCTTGTCTACTAGAAGAACAATCTGGCTGTTTAAACGATGTTTGCAATATATGACATATCCTGCAGCACATTCTTTTGGACCTTACCATTTATTTAGGGCTAGCTGATTTAGTACCTCTTAACTTCTCTTAACTTTCACCATGATACAAGCATACCACACAGTACAGTCCATGAAATTGAAGCAACAATGGGAAAATGTTCACATCAGGGGAGAAGGATAGAATCCCACGTACTATCGAATAACACTGTTGTATTTCCTTCTGTGGAACTTTGTCCAGTAAACTTGTCTTTGCAATGCATCTTAAAATCACTACTAAAAAACCATTAGCCTTGAAAAAGAGTCATAAGGGTTGCTTACTTTTCCTTCTCTTGAAAAGCAAAAAATTTATATTAACATACTACTATTATTGAAACTTCTTTTTGTAAATGCCATTATAGTTTGTTTTACCATGTATGTGCATAGCAACTTTTCTTCCATCTTTATAGAAATCAAAATATTAGAAAAAACTTTGAACTATGCAAGAAACCCATCAACATCATTATTTCGCAAAAAGATATAGCAACATCTTTATTAAGAGAAACATGAGAAGAAAATATTATGGGTCTGATTAGACACAAAATCAAAGATAAAAATAGAATCCAAATATTCTACCCTTATATTACCTGGCACAATATGAGATCCAATATCACTTAATTGTACAAGTGGAAATATTTTTGACCTGTACAAGATCCAAAATTTTACCTTATTCCATTTCTTGGAAGAATTTTTTTTAAATTTTGGGATATCTTGAGCAGTACCATAAACATAGTAAACAAATCTTGAATAAAACCAAACACCTAAAGCAAATACAAATACAGTGACTGATGGAAGAGCTGTTGATTGACAGAATTACTTTAAAGAGTTATAACAGCAGAAAGTTTACTAAAATTGATAGATTTAACAATGCTTAATTGAAACTTCTGAAATATTAATCAGTGATTAGTAATCCAGTGAGAATACCTATCCTTTATAATCAGGACTTGCTTGAAGACTTATTATTGAAGTACTACTCAATATTCAAGCACTCAACTCTTTTATTCACTCACATGACAGAGCTACTTTAAAGATGGGGCCAGTTTGACATTGCCTAAGGAAATCACCTAGGATCCATTATAGAACACAGAGAACCTTTTTGAAAGCTTTGAGCTAGAATTATTTTGTTACATTGTGTCAAAAAAATTTAAACAGAAACAAACAAAAAATTAAAAAAAAATGTTTTAAATCTAACATGCCAGTGGACACATGGGTGATTCAGCCATCAAAAGTCTTTGTCGCCATCAACCATTTGCTGTAACTTCACCTATACCAGATTACCTGCAATTAGTTCCAGGCATGGTAAAAAAGTAATTAAAATAAATAAAGACTTACAAGAGATCTGCAAAACTTTAATAGGAAAACAAGTAAGGAGCAGCTCACAACTCTTAGAGGAAAGGTTTAATGTCTGCAAATTAGAAGGTTAATGTTTTCCTATGCATTTTTAAAAACTCGCTCTTTATTAATTTTAATATATCAAAGTAGCTCATAAAATAAAGGAAAAATGCAAAGACTTAAATGAAGGTTTGACACAAAATCTCTATTAACTTTCCACAGAAAAATCAGAAAATCAGATCTTTTTAATCCCTATTAGCGTTTAGCCCTGTAGTGCTCAATATGCATGCAGCAAAGAATCTTTTGTCCTGCGAAGGTTCTTCACAAAAATGTTACCTTGTAACTACAAATGCAAGCATGATATACATGATCAGGCTGAAGTATTCCACATTCTAAACTCTGTTTTTCCCAGCTTTGGCCACATAGAAACTATAATGTCTATTGATTTTGATCTCTTGAAAAGTGTAACAGAAATGGATAAGCACCTGAGAAGACAGTTATGCTGGTGACTTGGAGTTTAATAGTGACAGCTGGGGGGGTAATTTTTCTTAAGTCAAAATGTTAACTAAGTGTATCAATATTTCTATACGTTATTTTATCAGCTTCTGAATTACACAAACTCCTGACATTAAGTATCTTTAATATATATCAGGCGTACAGGTCTTCCGAGAACTTTCCATATACAGAAAAGATGAGGAAGTGAAGTCAATGAACATCAGATGGAGGCTTGGGAATTGGGAGTCATTTGGCCTTGAGCATTCCAGTGAATCATCTGTGACATTAGTACTAGTATATATTCTAAGCTTGATCATCCTTGTACTCCCATTTGTACTTGGTACTGCTGATGTTGTTTGAAAGCATGTTAAACTTCCAGTGCTGTAAATGAATACTGCATATTCATTTAACTTTCTGTTAAAAAGGCGTTTCAATTTGCAACTTGAAATTCTGGTCTTTGTACAAGTCATTTTAAAAGATTTTATTTAAGTTGCAGTTCTTCTGTATTATTCTGTTGTTGAAGAGATTTCAAATTGTTGCAATTGTGTCAAGGGAAGTTGGTTTTCTGGTACAGGGTATTAGAGAATATGGTTGAGCACTGAAGTAGCTGAAATACTCAAGATTGACAGAGATGTTTGCTGTGGACTAAAAACAGCTCAGGCATGCACTGACTACCCAGCTCACTGAGGAGCTAGCACTTGCTTATTTGGATAAAAGCCCAGTAGGAGGAACAAACCTGATGTTACTACTGAATCTTTCACCTTACATTGCTGATGTCTCTCCTGTTACTTCTGCTGACCGTAGCTGACACTCCTCCCCATGGATGTGACGTGCCAGAAGAGGGAACTGGAAAACGCTGGTTACAGACTGGTAACACTTGTAACCCCGTCTGTGGAGAGTGAGAGCTGACTGACAGCAGGTGTGCAATGACTGACAATCAACAGCTCTGTGTGCCTCATACCGAGACACTACCGCAAGAAGATCCAGCAGATCTCCATTTCCCTATAGGCTTTTGTAATTCCGATGGATATCCCAATCTTGAACTACTTTAGACGCACCCTGAGGTCTCACATATTTGCCACACAAACACACAGAACACACTTCAGAATATCACTGTAATTTTCAGAAAACCTGTTTCCAAAAGTTACTCAAGCACATCAAGTATTTAGGTGGAAAGTATCTGCTAAAATTAGAACATACATTCTCTTTAAGTAATATCTAGTCCACAATTTTAGATCTTCCAGCACCAAAACCACTATATCCTACTAAGTTATAGACAGAAGGAATGGTCTGGTGATGTTGTTGCAACATTAAAGATAGAATATAAATTTAAAATTCCTATATTAAGAAAATAAACCAGAATAGTCACTGAGGCATACATTAACACCTCATGGTTACTTGCTCAATCTTTTAAAGTGTGTTTAGGTTACCAATTGTTGTTTTTTAATTGAGATGATAATTTTACTGTCTATAGACATCTGTGCTTATTATATAGCTGCACTGTTATTGTGTGTCATTTGGGAAAATGTGCATTTTGTGTATGAAGTCAAAAAACACACAACTTTTAGCTGTGTCCTGTTATTGAATTGAATGTCTTCAAAATAACTGCATGCCAATTTTATTTTTCATCTCCTCCATGACTGCAACTCTGTTTTAATTTTTGGGGTGTGTAGCTAATGCACCTGGAAGCATTTGGCTGTGTGGTCACAGCACTGCCATGGGAACTGAGAAGAGGCAATATTCACTGCTGGATTTCAGTATGAATCATGCCCAGTTAGTATGGCATGGAACTAGAGAGCAGAAAACCTACTTGCTGCATTCTATAAAAATGCATAACATCACTATCAAATTCACTATGTATTACTGAAGATATTAATTCCCATTTAGACACCAAAAAGAAAAGCATGAGCAGAAGACAAATCCGTACAACAACCTCCAGTGGGGCTAGGAGAAAATAAGGAAATATATGCTTGATCATTAATTTAGGATTATTGCATGGTCATAAATCCTATCAAAAGGCTTTTCACTCACTAACATTCTGAGGCAAGATTGAAGAGTTTTGCTTGACTGTAACAAATTTGATGTTATTTCAGCAGAACTGCATCAACATCAAATATCCCCAGAAATGTAGCTGGGGGGGCTGGGGAGGGTGAGAAGGATAAGAAACAAATAAGGAGTTGGTTAGATCTATCCAAGAAGTTAAATCAATCATGAATACGTTCAATCACACAAGTATTTTCTAACATTACACTGTATTTTTAACATGGTAATATATGCACTGATTTATATTAGAAATAGCGTTTTTAAAATTTATGTTTTAGAAAGCAGTAGAAAAGCATGATGCTGAGTTCATGTAGTATAATGTTGCTTTGATTTTAACTGATGTAGGCTGGTCTAATATGAAGCAGCTTTTTAAAGTGCAACTCATTACATATAATTAGATATATTCCATTGATATGATATGATATATCCATACATACATTATACATACATGTATTATGATTAGATATTGTTTTGCAATGCATCTCTGAACTTTATTGATCTACATCCTTGCAGAAAAAAATAGGATTGCTGCCCATTCTATAGAATGTTATAAAACATAAGAAATGTCTCAAGGAAACCAACCAAGCAATGTACCATCTCAAGAGCAACATCAGGACCTTTTGGAAGTGTGTTCCTACCTCAACTACCTTCAACTTGATGGAAAGAAATCTGCTTTCATCTCTGATTAATCATGATGCAAGTCTTCATTGTTCACTGTTTTATCTGCAAAAACTCTACTTGCCTTTTCCTCTTTCTGCTCCCCTTTACCTGATGTAGTCTTTCAATACACCATCACCAAGAAAATGCATTTTTACCAGATTATTACATTTGGGATTTTTATAAACTTCAAACAACTTTCATTAAATTAAACATACCAAATTACTGAAGTGTTTCCCTTTCCATCTAAACATGGTGCAAAGGATTATTTCATGCCAGGAGCCTAAAACACATGTTTAAATTTATTTCACTCCAAAAGACAAATTATTACAAATTAATTGAAAGGCTGATACAGATATCAAGCAACAACTCCAATATGTTTGGAGGTTAAAAAAAAGACACACATTACAGTCTGGATCAATGACTGTTGTCTTTATACTATGGTGGAGCATTTGCTTAAAATTCTGCTTTGAAAATAGGTTGCAATTAATTGCACAAGATTTACTATTTATTGCATAAAAAGTAAACACAACATATCACAGTATATGATGCACTAGAAACTTTGTCATATTCTAATTCTGTCCTATAATATGATCCTACTTTCAACAGGGAAATAGTCCTAAGCAAAGAATGACCATGAGTAGTTTTGCCTATAGTGACAAACTGGGCAAAAATATTCATAAAGTTGAGAACATTTGCAGAAAGAGAAAGTGGCAGTTGAATGAGTGAAAATAAACTGAGCAAGATTATTTACAAAGAAAGACACTACAAGTTCTTAGAAACATAACTCAGGATAAATTTACAACTTTAAGTACGATTTCCATGGTAGAAAATGAAGGAAAATAAGACAGGAGTGATTGCGGGTAGTTGTACTAGTGATAGCCTGAAGTTTAAGATGCAAAAAACAAGTCTATTTGAAAGACTCTCTTTAAAGAGAGGAAGAAACATGGTGTAGTTTTTGTTTTGTTTGTTGCGTAATTTTTGTTGTACTACTTAAAAGAGTTAGAAGTATGGACTGCCATACAACTGTACAACTGAAGCAATAGCACCAGAAGGGGGACATTTAATGCACAGAGATCAACAGATAAACAGATACAGAAATATTTAACTCAAAAATAACTGAACTCCCAACACACACCAGCTCTCAGAAGCAATTCAAGTTTTATATAAAATTATTCTTTATTTTTACTCCTTTTTTGGAAGGAATGGACTGACTAATGAACTGATGTACCATGAATTGCAGCACATTTCAGTGACAATAGACAAAATGTTCTCATTAATTTGAAAATAATACAATGGAATACACACAGTTGTTCAAAAAGCACACAGAATTTGTGCCAGCTCCCTTAAAAAGGGCATCAGGAAGATTCCACTGATTTGATCTCAAGGCATTTCTTTTCCTTTCTATACTTTTTTATAAATTCATGCACAACTCACGGCAGTCAATTTCCATATTTTGCCAATTTTTAATTAAGCACTGCTAAAGAATTCTCCCTAGAAATATCTTCCATTATTGTCTGGTATTTGGACATTTTTCTGATATATTTGTTTACAAGTATTGTTCTGGTGGGTATTTTATACGAGATACTTGTACTTTACTGAATCAAGTCACAGAGATCTGTGCTACAGAATATCAACATGCAGTTAGTAGCATAACTATTAGATATAAAGTTGGACTATTAAGGAAAAATTATTTTCATATCTCCATTTCATATGCTCTTTGTTATGTCACTAGAGATACACCGCCAGGAACACAGATTTGATGAAACACCATGTGTTAGAAGCATCCAAAAAGAGCTGGTTTTATGCCACACTAATCCCTGATAAACTAAAATTATTTAATACAACTCTTAAAATAGTTTTTAAGAAGCATGATTTAATCACTTTTTTATATTTATATTTGGCAACAGTGTAAATGATTGGGGAATAAAAAGAAAATCTAATTCACACTATACCTGACAGTTCATATTGTAAAACTGAGATTACTTCTCACTGTATTTGTAACATCCGAACAGTAGAAGACTGCATTTTTAAGAAATATAGATAGGAATGTGTATGCACAAATAAATATGTGTATGAGACACTCAGTTTTCTTGATTTTGAGCAGCAGCTCAATACACAAATGATCCCAAAAATAGCTTAAAAAATATCTGTAAACTCATTGCGTAAAGCTACATACATGGACTAGACCTTGAAAAAAAAATTCCAAATTTTCTCTTCTGGATGTTTGTGACAATAGTATTTTGCTATTTAAATAAAACAGATAACTACACTCAGTCTATGGAAGAAAACCATTTCCCACTCCTGTGTCTAAATTTTTGGATAGTGATTGGAGAGGTTTATCAGAACTCTTAAAGTCTTTGAGAGATGCTGTTAAAAGAGCAAAAGTTAAAGACAAATCAATTGCTAAAGCCTTTGTCACTCACAGAAGTAAACGACTAGTAAGCAGCTGGGGAAAGAATCACACATACACAGATGTGCACAAAGGCATATGTACACTTATGCCCAGATACACCAGCACATATACAGAAAATGAGGCAGAACTTTCTTGACAAAGGAATCTCAAAAAAAAAAAAAA
>WEKY01063697.1:27557-55101 GCA_013390045.1 Picathartes gymnocephalus
AAAAAAAAAAAAAAAAAAGTATTTCTCTTAGAGGAAACTCTTTCAATAATATTATGAATTTCAGGAAAAATAGCAAAGCAATACACCTATTAACTAATAATTTGGACTCTAAGATGGCAAACAACTTTGATATGCTTCATTTCATTTAAACTGCTTTGCGCAGGGATGGGACTTCCCTTCCATCCTCAGCCATGTTCTCTGTTACTGTTAGCAAATGACTATTTAGGTATTTCTAATGGAAGAAGGCAAAAGCTCTCTGCCCCAAGACAGAGACCACCTCATATGAAACCATGCAGCAGCAGCAGAACTTGTGAATAAATTCCATAGAGGAGACGACTTTGTCAATTTATCATAGCAGTAAATTCCCAGTAGCTGGGAAAGGCTCAAATGAGAATGCTTTACACTCACTCATTCACATTAAAGGCTACAGAGTACTCTCTATATCCTTCAGTATTTTATCTCACAACAGCAGACATTACCGTTTGTATTCTCACCTAATGCTGCATAATGTCAGCTACACTGGTTTCTCACGTATTCACACCTTAGGAAGGGGTAACAGATAAACAATAGGGGTAAACAATCTAAACAAACAGGAAATTAAAACACAGCTGTATTGCATGTTACACACATGCAACAAGTGCTTTGCTTCTCCCTTCCATACATAACACACTGAATATCCAGAGCCAAATCCAGAAGGAAGCTACCAACTAGAAAAATATTTATTTATTTATTTATTTATTTATTACAAGGAAACACCAAAGATTTCATAACAAAGACACAACAACAGGGTACCAGTGCAAGAAAAAATATGTGTTCTTATATGTTTATTTATGTTCATAGTGAACTTCCAAGTCAGGGAAAAACTCAGAACAGAAATTACGCTGTATAAATAATACCTTCCTTGAAATGCTGTCATTGCATGTAAAGGCTTTACACAAGCATTGGGACATATTTCAAATGAGTACTGAAGACATACTACTACTAGAGCAATGGTAATGTTGTTATCCTCTCTGGAATTTGTTCTTTAGGTCTTTGTCATTCCCACTGCTGCCAAACTAATCAAATATAAGGAATGTTTTGGAACAGAAAGTGATAGTAAAAAGCTTTCCATCAAATCCTATAAATGTGTCCACAAGTTGCTGCTCCATAGAAACAAATACAGATTTCATCATCATGCATTAACAAGCTTCTTGACCTTATATGCGAGGAGAAAACATAAAAGTGAGGCACAAAACTAAACAATGACTTAGATCTGGAAGACAAAAAAGGTCATAACCAACAAAAAATTGATGACGAAAGGACATTTGTCTTTAAGATAGAAAACAATAATTGAAGCAGAATTTTAAGAGTTAATTATCTTGCTCTTTCAAAAAATACTGTATGATATCTTTGAATCAAAAGACATCTAATTTTATTTTATACCTAAAAAAGAAAGAGCTATCCCCAAGACCCTAAAATATCCTAGATAACTTCTCTCTAAAGACTGAAAAATAAAAATACAGATATCAACATTTTCAAAGAAGATTCAGCTGCATAAGCCTTGGAAATATTCAGTAGAAATCCAAATTCTCAGAAAATACTTTGATTTGGAGAAGATCATAAATGATTAACAATTTCACTGGAAGAGTCCTTAAGGACTACTCTACTTTATGTTTGTAAACACAAACACTGTTTAGGCAGCAATAAAAGCTGTGAGAAATCAGTACTGAAGATGTATCTCACTGTAGCACACAGTATCTAATAAATGTTTCCTTTCTCTGTATATTAAGAAACAACAATTCACCCCTTCCTCTTGAAGGTGGTTTTATAATGGAGAGGAGACAGCAGTAACTGATATGATTGTTTAAAGCAAGAAGTAGCTAGAACTTCCAAGGCAGGAATCTAGTCCATTCTTTCCCCTGTAAGATTTCCTAGCACTATGTGGAAGGAACATTTCTGGATAGTCTTCCATTTGCTATTTCCATTTTTGGCCCACATTTCTATTTAGCACTTTATTTTAACCATTGGAAAGAAGTGCAATAGAGTTACTCTAGCATGAGAATGTATCATAGCAGCAGAAATTGCCATCTCATGTAGCACACACAGGCCACTTATTAAAGGGCAAAGCTTCTCACTCCATCACTGAGGGTGACTGTTCAGTCAAGGCAACATCCTAGAAAGTGAAAGGATGACGGATACACATTCAAAGCTCCAGTCTTGGGTTAAAGCACCTTCCCCTAAAGGCTGAGTAATCTGCTAAACTATGTACCTCTAAAAAGTGTAGTGGAGGGGAGGAATGTTGGAAGACATTTTTCATTGTCATTATCTATCCCCCCCTCCATGAAATTCTCTGAGGCTTAAAAGTACTAATGACACTTCATCACACCTAAACAATTTAGAGCAGCAGCCATCCCCTCACTCCAACCTTTACTTCCCGTAAATAAATTACCCCAGCCTCTCAAAAGTCAGTCTTGCAATTTCTTCCTTTGGGAATTTAGCATGTTTTATTTTACTGACTTATCCTTTTAAAGTTGAATCAACTCTAGAGGAGCCTGTTTCTGGAACATTATTTGTGATAAATGCAAAGTAAAGATAGCATGGAAAGAGGAGGGAATAGACACTTTGATAGCAGTACTTCCATGCTAGTTACACAACAACACACTCTTAGTCATGCAGGGTAAAAATAAGGAGACACAAGATGAGAAATGAGAAGGATGTTATCCTCTTCCCAAATATTAATGCATGTACACTACTTGCTTAATAGTCCAAATTAGTTGTCATACTAGATTTGTGTAAAGCTTTAGGAAAGAATGGTGCGAGGGCTCTTTATAGAAAATTACACCAAGTGGGGGATATTTCACTAATTAACACCCCTTCCCAAAGAAATGCTTATGTCCTTTCAAGATAAGCTTTTTTTAAGTAGAGAAAAGACCCCAAACATTTGCAGAGCCCTGACTTCAACATCTGTTGGTATTCCCTACACATAAGTGTGCTTCTGTGTGCATGTTTATCAGAAGAGGTCATCAGGGGCTTGCTTGGTTTATTCATCATTTTAAGGCACTCCTATTTGCAAAGCTTCTGTTAATGTCAGTGAAATCTAACCCAGACAGAAGTTTCAGAGGTCACATATTTGGCATGCTACATTTAGAAACCCAAGTACAAAGTTGGCGAGGACGCTTCAAACACGGGGGATTACAGCGGAAATAGGTCTCCTTATAGCAAACTGGCTATTGAGCAGATTCAGGGAAGAACACACAGAGACTGCATGAATCTATTAAAGCTCTTATTCTTGCTTTATTTTATCCACCAACTAAATCAATTCTGCCATTTGGCAAAGCCCAGCACAGAAATAACCCTTTATTTTTAATACAACAGAAAAGAAATAGACATGAGGCACAAGATCATGTATTACATGACCTATAAAAAGCAGATACTTACAGTTCGTAGGAACTGTATTTCATCTTCCCCTCCTTCACCCCCTTCAGCCATGGCTCTTGAGGAGTCAGCTCTGCTGAGGCTGATCGCCTCCACCGTCAGCTCGCTGCGCTCTGTACTGCTCCTCTCCTATCAGTATTAGCATATAGCTAATCCACAGCCATATAGGGAGCTCAGCTAACTCCACTGCACTGCAGACTGTCAGTCAACCCCCTCACTGCCAGAGCCAACTGCGCTGCTTTTCCAGCTCATAGCAAGCAATTGTCTCCCTTTTCTCGCTACCCTGGACGCAAAACCCCCTACTGTTAAGGTATTGCAGGAAGCATTATAAGCATCAGTAGGTGTTGATTTTTTTCCCTCCAGATACTGTCTGGGCAGAACAGCAATAATGGTGAAGTGTTAATAAAAGCAGAGCTTGTGCTTCCATTTTCATAGATCAGGATAGCCAATTTTGCACTGAAATGTGTCAAATTCAGCAATTCTGAACCTACTGATTATGCAGCAGAAGGAGGTAATGCTGATGATCACAGGACAAGCTGATTTTGACAGCAGGTATTTTCAGCTTGCTTACAATAATTTCCATTTTTTGCTTCTCTGCATAAGCAGCTGCAAATCTGATTTCCAAGATGACTTCATGATCTGAACCAACTATGTTAGTTATTTATGCTATACATTTACATGGTATTTATACCTATATCCTAAGGACTTCAAGGGCTTTATCTGTACCTGTTCCGAACTGCACCTGAATATTTATAGAAGATGGTACAAATTTACTTCAGAACCTATAAAAGACAATTATGTTAACATAAAACTTAAAATAACTTTAAATTCTAGTTCAATAATGAAGAAATTTGTAATTAATGAAAATTGCTATGTATTACTTCAATATGAGCAAATAATCAAGGAAAAATTTGATCAACACTAGAACAAAATCTAATTAAGTGAAGGGAGGAAAACAAAAAGGACACGGGGAAACAGAAGAAAGCACTGAGGAGGCTCTAGCCAGCCAATTCACTGTGTGATCTTGAATTTTGTGATAAGATTGCAACCACAGCTTATCCCTACCTTCAACCCCTAAGAATTACCCAAACTTTGTGCAGCCCTTATTTAACTTGATACATTCCCTCACACACTACCACATGCATACAGTCATTTTCTCAATAGGAACATAATTATTATTTACAAATGAAAAACATAGGCACGATAAGGGAAGAATATCATTCCTGGGGTCACATGGATAAGTGTAGCACACTGAAAACTGAAACTACATACTCTGTGCCCACAAGTTAATAATTTATAAACAACTGTCTTCTGGAGTTGGAACCCAATGCACACTGCCCTTCCGCCTCCCCAAATTAATAGTATTCTGATATTGCACTAATTAAAATAAGCATAGTCACAAGCCAGACAATGAGATGCCCAAGATTTTCTCTCCTTGATGGGCAGAACTCTCTGAAAAATGTTTTATTTCACTCTCTCTTATTACCCTGAGAAAATCCATCCAAAAAATAATGCCAATCACATTACTCAGCAACAGGCAATTTCAGGTCTAAAGCAACTCAGAAGCCTTAAGCTTGTATAGCCATACGGGCTCTCCCTGCCAGTCCATCCACTCCCTTTTCCCCACCCTGCAATTTTCGTTGGTTCCTGTGAGGAAGAAAAATAACTTTGTGCAAGGCAAGGGCAATGTGGCAGAAAAATGTTTCTCTGAGGTGCCAGAAAATGGATATGGTTGGCATTTGAACATCCATTTTTGTGTTTGGAGTTTTTGGGTTTTTTTTTTGTGGTGTTTATTTTACCTCCAGCCACCTTTGGGTCAGAGTTTTATCTCTTTCCTCATCAATAAAAAGAACATACTGTAACTGATCTTCCCCTTGGAACATTTTTATTCCAGGAAAAAATCTGAGAAGTGGGGAAAATTTACTCAAAGACAAAGCATGCCACTCCATGATATTACTGAAAGGAGTAGGCTGTGAGGCCTACTATGACGCATGATTATCCATACATTTATATTCTTCTCTACTTTACATTCTAGTGGAGGGTTTCCCTGACCAGAGTAGGTGAATACAGGGGTGTTGGAACTAGATGATTTTTAAGGACCCTTCCACCACAAACCATTCTATGATTCCATTGTATGCCCAATGGATTTGTTACAGATATTGCATGGCAAAATCTACACATGTAAGGACACCTTTTCTGCAACATCTTAAGTGAAACAACCTCTCAAGCACACTACTTCACTTTGAAAGATTATGAGCATGAAATGCCTGAAAACCTGAGAAAATAAGCACGAATGTTGGATTTCCTTCACAAATAGAAATCAATGTCATTTAGCATATGTGCTGGCCAAATTTAATTTCAATTTTGCAATAGGATTTCCATACAGTATGTTCTGAACATGCAAAGCTGAGATTAATCCATCTGGATCAAATGAAAAGGGGGAAAATATATAACTTTTCAAGTGTTTTCCTCATATCTTGGAGTATTCCATTAAAATGTTTCCTATGAAATGGAGAAAATTTAGAGTAAAATAATATATTTGTATCAGTTAATATAGATGGCTATAGATATATATGTCTGCAACTCCTAATAAGGCAGATATAGAGATTACCTTTTTTTTTTTCCTTTAAGCAGACATCAACATGCTGGGATATTTCTCTGAATTTTTTTAAACAACAGACAAAGCACATGAAAAAAGCAATATTGGGAATACCTTGAGCATTATAAAAGAGATTAAGTAAAATTCTGATTCATGTCAAACCAATAGGTTTGGGTTTTTGTTTGTAAGCTCCTCTATTGTTTGATAAACAGCTTTAAAAAGCATGCTGTGCATTGTTTTGGAGAACAATATCCTGCCATAATAAGCAAAATATTTTCATTAGATTTCCTCTTTTTAAAATTGCCAAGTGTAATGCAAAACCATTGCATAGCACTTCTGTTCCCCAGATTTTTTTCTGCTATATGTTTAAGGAGAAAATTATTCACCTACTACAGCATAATGAGATCCACATCTCCTCAAGACATGTTTTCTATCTAGGACTTCCCCATTGCTACAAGACGGAGATTTGTCTGTAATGATCCCATATCACACACAGTTGGTGTATGCGTATATATCTATGTGTAGATATATATTAAAGTGTATATATATATATATATATATATATATATACACACAGTCACTCTGCTTTATTGGATGTGACTGTAAAAAAGTGCAGTATTCCACTGTGAAAGCCACACAGATCAAATAATCTAAATTGTGACCACTTGTGTGTTTTATGATATTCTATTGATCCCAATCAATCCTCAACGTGTAATTTAGAACTTTTGCTCCTAAACACACTCTGGACAGAGTTCATGGTGTTTTAAAGCTATCAGAAGAACTTGTCCATATACCAACTTTAAGGAAAACTTCCTTTTAGTTTTCGTTACAAACATGCAGCCTGGTTATCCTTCAACATAAGCTCTCCCCTCTCACCAAAGGATTCAGGCTGACTGACTCTTCACAAGTGTCCTTCATTGTAGGATGGAATTTTTATAGTAGCAGTAGCCTGGCAATAAAGTAGTAAGTGGATATTATAAAACAAAATAAACAATTATCAGGCTGTAAAAAATGAATATCTGAACAATCTATAAACAACTTTTGTTGTATGTATTTTTCCTTTATGAAGATTAACTTAACATCCCCAGTCAAAGATGAATCAAATAGCAAGTAGAAGGTATTTACAAAACCTGCAATGGTAATACATGCACGCTTGTATTTTAAAAAATACAGGTAATACCCGTTACCAAAGAGTCTGTTGGGTGAGGAATCAAAATTATATTCTCCATTGATAATTACAGGCCTTAGTGCTAAAAGTTAGGTGCTGCTTAAAAAAACTGTCACACCTCTGCATGCTGTATGTGCCTCTCAAGTACAAAAAATATGCACAAATACATGTTTCTAAATGCCATTAAATGAAACAAATGGCTTTCTTTACATAAACTTCACAAAAGTTTTCAAATTCATTATGTTGGCTATCTTCAGCAGTCAGCTCCTTGCTCAGTTCACGAATGTTAGGCACTTAGACAGGTGAACATTTCATTCACCAAAGAGAAAACTACTGTGAACATCCAATGAAAAGTTATTTGTTTGCTTCTGGTTTTTTTCATGTTGTCCTTTTGTTTTGTTACTTAGGGTTTTCTGTGGGTTTCTTTGTTTTGGTTTGGTTTTTGTTTGAGTTTTCTTTTTCATTTAGTCTAGAGGAATTGCATTAAATTTCCATGTGGAAAATGTAGGCTCTTGGTCAATTTGAGGAAAACCCTCATCAGAATATTACCACTTGGAGAACTTAGAAAGAGAATGGTTTTTACATATATTTCCAAAACTCATCTATATTTTTTCCTGTCTTTCAAAAATTTCTTTTTCCGGGTTTTTTGCCCACCCTATGTCACTGCTTTGTTCCATATCACAAAGTTTTATTTTGTTTTTTAAAGTTGAGGAAACCTTTGATGCCATTTCTATATGAAAGCATAAAATGTATTATATAATGTTTCAGAATTCATAGCATAGTATCAATACTGCTTGTAAGACCTAATTCAGTGGCTTTCTAAGCAAATTCAGCACTACTTAATGTAAAATCAGGAAAGAACAATATCTTAGAACAGATGCGCAAAACCTTTCACCAGTGATCAAACCTTTATGTTACATTGCCATCTGGTGGTGAAGTTTAAAAGAGTCTGTGACTAGGTAAGCATAACTGTTAATATTATTTTAGCCTAAGATATTGGGAGTCTTATTTCCAATTTTACTATAGATTATGCAATGCATTAGTCCACAGTGTACCAACCCACTTGCTCCAGCAAGGTCATCCTAGAGCACATGGCACAGGATTGTGACCAGACAGTTCTTGAATCCTTCCAGTGAGGGAGACTCCGCAACCTCTCTGGGCAATCAGTTCCAGTGTTCAGTCACCTGCACAGGAAAGAAGCTCATGTTCAGGTGGACTTCCTGTGCATCAGTTTCTGCCCATTGACTCTTGTGCTACTACTTGGCACCACCAAGAAGAGCCTGGATCCCTCCACTGACACCTTTCCTTTAAATACTGACAGACACTGATAAGGTCCCCTCTCAGCTGCCTTTTCTCCAGGCTGAACAGGCCCAGCTCCCTCAGCCTTTACTCATAAGAGATGCTCCAGCCCCCTCATCATCTTTGCTGTCCTTCACTGGACCTGCTCCAGTAGTTCCCTGTCTCTCTTGTCCTGAGGAGCCCAGAACTGGACACAGCACTCCAGGCCAGGCCTCACCAGGGCTGAGCAGAGGGGCAGGATCCCCTCCCTCAACCTGCTGCCCATGCTCTTCCTCATGCAGCTCAGGATCCCACTGGCCTTCTTGGCCACAAGGGCACTGCTGGCTCATGGACAGCTTGGTGTCCACCAGCACCCCCAGGTCCTGCTCCACAGAGCTGCTTCCCAGCAGCTCAGCCCCCAGTCTGTGCTGGTCCATGGGGTTATTTCTGCCCAGGTGCAGGGCCCTGCACTTGCCTTGGTTGAATTTCAGACAGTTCTTCTCCATCCATCTCTCCAGCCTGTCAAGGTCCTTCTGAAGGCCTTGACAACACTAGAGGGTAACAGCCACTTCTCCCAGCTTTGCGTCCCCAGTGAACTTCCTGAGGAGGCATCTCCCTTTTCATCCAAGAAATCAGTGAATTAAGGTAAAGAATTCTGGACCCAGTAGTGAACCTTAGGGAGCACCACTAGTGACAAGTTCACAAAAAGACACTGTGCCACTGATTATAACCCTCTGGGATCTGCTGTTCAGCCATTTCTCTATCCACTTCACTCTCTACTTATCCAGTCCACACTTCCTGAGTTTGCCTATGAGGATGCTGTGAGGGACAGTGTCGAAAGCCTTGTTGAAGTTGAGGTAGCCAACATCCACTGCTCTTCCCTTATCCATCTAGACAGATGTTTCATCATAGGAGGCAATCAGACTGGTCAACCTTTAGTGAATCCATGCTGAATATTTCTGATCACGTATTTGTCATCCATGTGGATAGAGATGGCCTCCAGAAAGAGGTGCTCCATCATCTTTCCAGGGACTGATGTGAGGCTGACTGTCCAAAAATTCCCAGGTTCTCTTTCTTGCCTTTCTGAAGACTCGGTGAATTTTGCTTTCTTACAATTCTCAGGAACCTCTACTAATCAACCTCTACTAATCTACAACCTTTCAGAGATGATCATGAGCAGCCTAGCTGCCATGCTCATCTGCCAGCTCTCTCAGCACTTGTGGATACAGCCCATCAGGATTCTCCCAACAAGATCCCTGAAGAGGCACTAAAGTTAGCTGTCCTGAAATCAGTGGGTGCAACCTTACTTGTCCTGCTTCATCCTCACCCAGTACTGGACTCCACAGTCTCATGGCCACTTCAGCCAAAAGAGTCCTCAACCTTCCCATCTCCAAAGAGGCCTTCCCTGGTAGTTAGCATAAGGTCAAGCAGCACCACATTCCAAGTGGGATCCTCCGCTACCTGTGACAGGAAGTTATCATCAGTGCTTTTCACGGACCTCCTGGACTTCACTGTATTGCTTCTCCAGCAGATGTGAGAGTAGCTAAAGAATCAGTGCCTATGACTTTGAGACTGCTCCTGGCTGCCTGTAGAAGGCTTCATCCACTTCCTCATTCTGAGCAAGGTTAAGCATTTTGGTTAAGCAGAGTAAGAATTCAATTAACTAGAGTAATTAGAAATGCTGGCTTTGTGTCTTAAAAGAGCTATGTGATATAGGGAGATTATCTCTGGGAAACCAAAACCATTCCTGACTTCAAAATGACACCAATACCAAATATTTTGTTTGTGCTTCATACTGTCATATATGATATGGACAAACTTGTGTTTTTAAGCTTGCTTTATCCTTGAAATTTCTGTCATAAATTCCCAAATCTTATCCATCTTTCACAGATGAAGCATGACTGTTTCAGCATAATTTTCTATAAGCACATGAGCAAAGATTGTTCTCATGACCAATTAGGAAATCGTAATAAGTAATTTTCAAGGTTTTGAACAAAGTTCACTGAAACTAAATTATGATTTTACAGAAGTGCCTATGGCAACACATTATGAAGAACCTGGAGTTTGTGCAAAGAAAATTTCAGCCCATCTGCCAACAGAGAACTGCATTAATTCAGTTAGAATTTGATGAAAGCATGAGCGGCCGTTTCCAAAGAACTGAGATGGAAAAAATTCTCTACTAGCAATGTTGAGTAGATGCCTCCCCCAATGTGATACAGAGTACTGACATAAGCCAATTGATAAATTCTCAAACTATAATACAACAGAATTAAGACTTATGATGTAGTTAGTGTTTCTCTTGTATCTACTATGTAGTTCAAGAATTACCACCAGAAAATGCCATAACCATTTCAGCTAATTATAGAGCAACTATAAAAATAGTCTTAATTAACCATTGTAATTGCTGTCAATAAAATTACTATAGCTTTTCTAATCTGAACAGCTGAATATTAACAAATTGCGTATTTACAGTATTTTGTATTCAGCTATGTTGTTCGGTTGTGATTGGTAAAATAAGTCCCCCAACACCGTTTTTTGATTGCCTCTGAGAAAATTGTTCAAGCATTTTTCATTAGATTTACTTTGGCTTACGATTTACCTTTCTTTTCTCAGAAGTTTTAAATGTAAATATTTAATTAATTTATGTAAAACTATTACATAAAATTAATCCACATTTTTAAACTCCATGGACTATTTTAATATTCATTCCTCTTCTAAGAGATTTAAAAGCATGTCAATACACATTAGAAAAAATTACTTATGGTCATTTACTGAAAATATTGAACTTCTTTACTCATTTCATATTTTCTACTGACATGACTCTACATAGAGCCAGTTCATCTTGAGATCTTATAGTAGCATAGAAAGAAATAGTGTCTAAGAAAGGTGTAGTTTCTATTGCAAGTACTTTTAAGTGTATCACAAATTAATTCCAGTCAAATACATTTACAGAAAAAGTGCTCAGAAGAAAGGACAGTTGTGACTGGGACAGAAATCAGGGAACCTTGCTGCGTAAGTTGATAGCATCCTACTGCCCAACATTAACACTTACACTAGAGGAGACCCACACTGGAGCCGGTGGATGCCTGAGAGGAGGCTGTGACCCCATGGGAGGCCTGGAGTGCTGGAGCAGGCTCCTGGCAGGGACCTGCAGACCCGTGGAGAGAGGAGCCCACACTGGGGCAGGTTCCCTGGTAGGACTTGTGACCCTGTAAGCGACCCGGGCTAGAGCAGGCTGTGCCTGAAGGACTGCACCCCATGGAAGAGTGACCCACATTGAAGCAGTTTGTGAAGAACTGTTTTCCATGGGAGGAATGTTGGAGAAGTTCACGGAGGACTGTCTCCTATGGGAGGGACCCCACCTTGCAGCAGAGGAAGGACTCCTCTCCCTGGGCAGTGGTAGAAACAACAGGTGATGAACTGACCATAACCTCCACTCCCTCTCTCCCTGCATTGCTGGGGAAGGAGGTGAAACTGGGATGGAGGCAAGGCTGGGTGGAAGGTGTTTTTAGGGTCTATTTTTACTTCTTATTGTCCTGCTCTGATTTTGTTAGTAATAAATTCAATTAATATCTCTAATTGTAGCCTGTTTTGCCCATGACAGTACTTGATGCGTGATCTCTCTCCGTCTGTATGCCAATTAATGAAACTTTTGTTATATTTTCTCTCCCCTGAGGAGTGGGGGGCTGGAGAAGCTTTGGTGGGTGTCTGGCATCCAGCAAGGGTCAACCCACTACAGTTACTTTAACACAAGCCATGCGAGATTAATTGTTTTGAATTTAGAGAGGTGACCTCTTATGTTTATGAGTCAAGCCCACTATAACTGTAAGCAATCATGCAACAGATACACAGGCCCGAAATAACATCTCTATATACACACATATAGATATATAGATACCCCGAGTAAGCACAGCATCTCCTGTAATAAATTACAACCTTGATATCATTAGTAAAATTTAAAACTCAGTAAATGTGACAATAGAATTCTTATTGTTGAGATTATATTTTATATTTTGTGAATATATGGATTTGGATGATTATAAGGTAGTACTGACAATCATGACTACTGGCCGTGGCAACAGATGCATAAAATATTAAAAGAAATTATATGAAAAGAACTGTCAGTAATTAAATTTAATAATTAACATACTTGAGAAAGAATGTACTTGCAAGAGGGCCTTCTCAGTGTTAATCTCCATGTAGCAAATACTAAAATCAATATTGAAAGGCAGGCCATAATGACATACCAAATTCCATTATTACAGAGCCTTCACTTTTTTAGAATCAGGTCCCAAAGTGAACTACAATCACCACATGTAATTTTAAAGTGGAAAACGTCAGCAAATGACACATTACAAACTTGGCTCAATGGTTGTTTAGGAGAGTCACAGGAAGGGATTAACAGTCAAAACAAATTTTGACTACACTGGATGTTAAACTCCATTCTGAATATTACTAAACGATCAAAATTGCCTTATATATCATGCTAATATTACAGTCTTACAGAGTATAAATGTCCATAAACTTACTCTAGCTTATTACACATGGAGTAATTAGACTGTGTATCACATAAACAGGAATCATTTCTAGGGATACCAAGTACACAATCATACCTATTCAAACCATAACGACCATCATCTTGTCAGTTCTAGTTAGATATAAGTTAAATTGGATAGCCATATTAATTTCAAAATTTATATAAACATTTATATTAGACTTGCAAATAAAGTTAGAAAGTTACAGAAGGGCTGCTAAGTCAAATTAAATTGGCATTTCAGCCCTTTTCTGGCATTGCCCATTTGTGAATACTTCAGAAAAAAATAATAGAACAGAGCAAATATATTATCATCATCTCACAAAATCTTCCACTCTCTGCAAATCTACAAATATAGTATTTCAAAATCCCATTTTATTTGAACAGTTGAATGTAGTAACTACAAATCAGTTGTAGAAAACACCCCTCTTAAAAAATGAATTTGGCATAACTAATAAGATAAAAATGGAAAAAGTAAAAATTGAATAGAATTTGTATTTCATTCAATAAAGAATTCCAATTTCTACTTTTTAAGACATCAAATTTTTAAAAAGAAAACACATATTTTTCCACACTGCTCCATGACTAAAAACCAAGAAGCCTAAAATGTTTCTCCCATAAAATGACTTCTGCTGTATTGAGTACCTCCTGGTGTAGCACAAATTTATTGATACGTATTGCTCTTTGCTTTAGATGAAGTAGCCATTCTTACTTCTACTTAATGCATATTCCTACTTATTCACCTCTTTGTTTACTCAGTTTTACTTTCAAGTTTTGTTGTCAATTTTATACAGCTTTAAATAGGCAATTTAATATCCAAATATAAGACTTTTGTCACAACCTGTTAATCAAATACTTTTTCTCAGCTGGAGCATAGACGCTGTGAATGTATTAATCTTACTTGTGTTGCAGCAAATGAAAATGTACTGGAGATGCTTTAATTAACTTTTGTAACAAGATTCTGAAAATATTAGATATGATCTCTTGGGAAAATGTAGAAACCAATTATGGGACTAACTCTTCCAAATACTCCCAACATAAAGGAGTCTAAATCTGAAAAAAATCAATAAAAAAAATCTGCTTTCATCATCTACTTTGGATTAATTTAGGTTCAAGAGCTCTTCTAGAAATGTGTAGTTTAATTATTTGCATTCATCTATTGGAAGGGAGAAAAGGAATATATTTACTTTAATCAATTACAAAGAGATACTGCTCGCTAGATAAAGCAGTCCTAGAAGCTCGAGCTTAAGAACAGGTATTGGCCCAGATAGAAATGAAGAAGATCGTGATCACTCAGACTGTTGGACAGTCTAACCAGCTTTAACAAAGGAAACTGTTCAAAAATCATTTTAAATCATTTAATAAACAAGTTAAATTAAAAAAATAGGGCAAGGATATGTTGTTCAATGCTGTTTCAATTAGTGCGCTATTCTACCAAGTCCGGTAAATTGCTTGGGTTCACTGTACCGCAACTTGACCACAGAATGTTTTTTTAAGACCCCTCTCACCTTCAGCGGATACTGTGCTGAGTTATGAGCCATCCTCACTGGCTTTGCAGTGGTCGTCCGCAGGGGACCCTGGTAGTCCTGTTAACTGAGGAGCAACGAGACTTGGGACATCCTGTCTTCCCCTGCCTTCCAGGAAAGCGAAATCACCTCAGCTCCTAAATGGAGCATGCAGCCGTCACCTCTACTTCACCAAGCAGTACGGTTCGCTCGATGGCCGCGCTCGGAGCGAGAGCGCAGCCTTTCCCGGGACAGGGCAGCGGGGAGGACGAGGGCCCGGAGTCCCACTCTCTCCTGGCTCCCCCGCCTCCGGGAGGCGTCGGCCCGGGAGCACTGGGGAGGCACAGAGCGCCCAGCAGAGCCAAGGCTGCCGGTGGTGACCGCCCGGCCACCGGCACGTCCGCACGGGTCCCCGAAGCAATGCTTGAGAAGAATATGCCTAAACAGGTTTATTTGGGTTTGCCACGTCTCTGTGTTATTGCGGCCTTGGTCTTGTTCTGGTTAGTCCCAACTGCACAGAGAAATCCCGCTGTTCCCAGAGTTGTCCCGGGCGGTCAGAGGTCCAGCAGCAGTGCCAGGGATGCAGGTCTCCGGGGGTCCGGCTGCGGAGCCAGGCAGTCCTGCAGCTGCCGAGGGCCAGGCTGCTCTGCCGCACTGTGGCCTCACAGGAGGTAGCATGACCTGCCAGCTACAAATGTCTAATAATTGAAGTAACAAAAAACACAATGAATTCTTTGTTACCTAACTTTTGTAAGCATAATTAACTGCCACCTGCCCCACTGAGTTGCCTAAGAGAACAGAGGAAGCAAATCTGGAGTAGCTGATGCTGTGCTGCCTCACTTTTCTCAAATTTGCTCAGTCCCCTGACCCTGCATAGACAGGTTCAAAAACGCTGCAGGCTGAAATGAGAAATCGGTGGGAAATAATATTTAGCCTTCGAAATGCCATAAACTTTTACCTAGACTCCAATGAATCTGCTCTGCAGCCAAAGAAAGGTTATGGCTTTTGCAGATGAAATAAAGGCAGCTGCTGCAATTTGTAGCAACTGTAAGAGACTGCAAAGGTAAAGCTGACCACGTAGTAGGGGTGCAGGATTTGCCTTTATCTCCCATCAGCAATTAATTGTATGTATTCTTTTCTTTTAGCATACTGGGTATAACAGTACAGAGTTATTACATATGAAGGAGATCTGTCCAAACAGCTTTAAAAGATTCAAAGAAAGTTCAGTCAAAATTTAGAATCATCTTCTCACTCTTTAACTTAAATTATAATAAGCTTTAACATATTTTCATGTAGTAATTGAGTAACTTGGATTGAGAAATTAATTTTATAGCTTTGTGTTTACCTTTATAGCTCCTCTGTACTTTAACTAGCAGGTTCTGAAGTTTCATGTGGTTCTGAAAACCACAATGGAGTTAATATTGTGGTTTTCATCTATTATTTGTGAGTCATTATGCTGTATAGTGGGCAGAATGTTATAATAAATATATTTTCTTCACCAGAGAGTGTTTCCAACAAATACTTCTAATAAAAATAAAATAATTTAAAAAAAAGTATCCCAAGTGTAAACTAAATATGGCTTCACAAAGAAAGGGAGTTACAATGAAATTCATGGAACCTTTGATTAATGTTACTAGTGCCTTTTCAAAAAAAAAAAAACCAAACCCTATTGTGTCCAACTCTCCTAGCAAATTCCTAAAAAATATAATAAAATTAATTATTTAGGGTTACCATTTAAAGCATGGTCAGTATTTAAAAACTTGCTGTGAAAGAATGATAAGAGTTGAGAAAGAAGAACCAATAGCAGTTTTCTTCATGAGCAAAAATAAAACTAGCAATAAATAAGGAAAATATTTTGCATAGATGTTACACAATAATTGTTCCTGCATTAATGAAAGTCATTGCTAAGTGACTGTAAATCATGTCATGTTGGATTTACTTCAGCTTGCAGTCAAAGAAAGTGCCACAGAGTATTGGTCCTAACATTTTTTTTTCCTTTTTCAAAAATTTATGTTCAAAGGAGTTGTATTCACAAAAATGTGGACATCATTTAATTGCTTATTGATCTGAATATGCATATATCTTTACATTTACAAACATCTAGGAATTTTTGGCACATTCTCATAGTTAAATATGTGAGGTCATGTATACCTGACCCTGTGAATTTGGGCATTAAGATTTCCATGATATTTTGTCTTTTCTAATATATCCTAATCTTAGTATTTGCTGAGTTTTTTGATTACTCTCATGCTAGATTTATACCTATTTCAGTCTTACCATGATCACGTTTCTTTAGTTGAGGGGCTAAGATTAATTTTTCTTTCATTTCCCTATTTCTAGATTGATATCTCTGTTTCCAGAGTTATATTGCATGAGAAATTTCAAACTTATTTTTATAGAATATTCAAAAAAATCTGCTGTGGCATCATCAAATTACTTTTTTAGACTACAATGATTTTCAAATATTATCAGTTACTTTAATATTCTTAGGTTGACAACCTGTTTTTCCCAAAGATACTTGAATAAGTGTTATTTGAAGATACTTCAATTTTGAATACCATTTTGTCTTTTAGATTTGTGTTAAAAATACAACTCTTTTTGTCGGATTTGTATCTTGGTGGCCAGTTGCACTGCAACTTTCATGTTGAGTAATTTTTTCAAAAGATTAGTATTATTATTTTAACATAACTTCATTCTACAGTTACCTGTAAGAAATTCCATTTTACACTAACAAATTGGGAAAATGTAGATAGTTGTGTGAGTCACCATATCTGAATCTATATATGGCTGTGTTTCTATTTCTCTGTTTCACTTTTTCTCATATTCTTTACCCACCTTAATTTCTGGAAGTTGTCATCTTTGACCCCAGAATGCTGATTTGTAGCAGTAATTGGCAGAACTTATTCAAACAAAAGCTTCCAGACAATGCAGGGGATAAAGTCAGAGACTGACTGTTATTATTCTCTTCAGACAGAGATAACACCACCTGCCTAGTATTGCTTTTGTCACATGTCTAAGTTCTTCCAAGGTCATGAATGATTAGAATATTTAAAAGAACAAGATACTTCATTTCTACCTACAGTAGAAAATTTATTAACATATCTTTCTGACAATGAATGAAAGAATTCAATAACATTTACACCTCTATAGTTCTCGTTGTGTCACATATCCCAATAGATGTCTTGAGTAAGAGACACTGGTAGAATACCCTCTTTCTAACAGGTTTATGGGCTGAGTAGCACACCATCTGCACTTGCTTCCTGCTTGGGCTATAGTTGAGCTTATGCAGTTAGTTTTAATCCATAAAATCCTAAATGACTAAGTCCTAGGTATTTGTGGTCACCTTTTTTTGGTGCTACTAGAATTATATCCATCATATTTTATATATTAGAAGGCTATTGGAAGGTTCTTCCACTTTCCATAATTTACCTGTGTAACTTCTCTTTTTAATATATGGGACAAGTATGTAAAAGATCTAAAAACCAGATTGGAATATTCTGCTGCATTAAAAATCATTAAAAGAAATTGCAGATGAAGTTATACTTCTAATTTGAAATTAACAAACAGAAACCTTTACATGTGAATTTGAGTGAGCATATGCAAATCTTGAATTACATAAAGGTTTATGTACTATTACAGCCACTTAAATAACATTTTTTAATAACTTACATTATCTTAATTTGTTCTAATTTACATTACTTCTATAAATAATTTGATGGCATTAACCTGGATTTTCAAAAAATACACATGTTTGTTTTGGGTTTGTTTCCCTGAGAGCCTTGTTTTCTGGACACATTTCTCTTCCTTAATACATATAAGTATTATCAAAACTGCATTTAAATTATCTTGACAATGCTTTTCTGAGCAAAGTGTCACATTAAGAACATTCTTTCCCCTTTACCACCACTCCTAGAAATCTGTACACACATTATAGATCTTTCAGCTGTTTTCTTTTAAAAGGTTTTGGTAAAACTTGGAAGTGGTTTCTAATGGAAAACATGAAAAATGTACATTTATTTAATGTTTATAATAAATTTAGCAAATGAGATTAAATTTCATATTAATATTCATGAACACACTGAATTAGGATGAATATGGAATTAAAAGGCTGTCAGATATAAGGCCAGTGTAACATTTGATGTGGAAAAGAGTAAATATATTCTCTGTGTTTTGAAAGTGGCTTGGTAATTTATGAAGATAAAACCTAATAGTAATTTGTAGTTCAATGAACCTACAAAATACCTTGACCTGAAGCTTCATAACCATGAACAACATCATGTCATGAAGCAGTTATAGAGTGTATTTTTCTTTTTTTCTTTCTGTATTTACATTATTTCCAGAACCTTGTGTCAATTCAGCATTCAAATATTCTTCCTTAAGCTCCAATTCAGCTTCACATACTCAATCACATCTTTTGCTCGGAATATTTTTTTGTCACAATGTTTGCCAGTTTTGCATACATCTCTTTGAAGCAGGTGTATTTCTGTTTGAGCAGTTCTATTACAGGTCTGCCACAGTAAATCTGAAGGTAAAATAGCTCCGTGTTAAGAACTAGTTCTGTGAGGATGAAAACTTTCAGTTTGAATTCTTTTACTTCTTACATTGTCTTAGCTGTCTTCTGATCAAATATATCACACAAGTTTGAATTACCTTACTCTTTCCTGTGGGGGAACCTGTATTTTCATGCTCTGTAGTTTTACAAAGTTGCTAACTCTGTTTCAGTGCATGTCTAAATTTTGAAGTTTTCTCTATTCTGTGGTCATTATTTGTATTGGTACTTCAACTGAAAGGGTTTTTTAACAGTAACTAGAGCAACTGAGCACCACAATTCTAAAATCTGTTGTGCTCTTTCTCCTGACACTGTATTTCAGCAACTAGCCAGAGTTTTTTGAAGGTCATTTGTCTGCTCCAAGCAGTAGCTCACTTTCTAGGTGGTTGGTTTGCTGCAATTATCAGAGTCTGCAAGATGTAATTAATTTAAAAATACTTCATACCCAAATTCATAAATGCTTTTTGCCCGACCATTTTTCAGGGGATTCCTAACTCTCCCAAGAACAGTGAATGGCATTTCAGCAATCTTCCTTGCCTGGTCCTCTGCCACGTGCCATTCTCACAGTAAGATGTAAGGGCCTTATTTATCCAGCCAGTCTAATTCTATGCAGAACTCCCTTGTAGAAAAGATCTTTCTCTCAAATACTGCGGTATCTTACATCTGTATAATGTGCTCACAGAAATAACCACTTTTGGTATCCTGCTTCTGCTATGAGTATTTGAATACTTTTGTCCTAGAGGTAAACTTGTGGAATTTTCTAGAGTAGCAAATTGCAACTATGCAATTGCTATATGAAAATATTTTGAAAAATGCATGAAGGTTTTTGTGCATGAAACAGAAGAATAATACATTCAAAATTTCAATAGCTTATTGTATTTTCCTAAAAGCTTCTGGCACATTTTGGGGAGGCATATTCCAATATGTTTATTAACCTAGGAATCTTGCATGTGACTAACCCTGGCATTTCCTGTCAAGCAGACTTTAGTGAAAACAAGTTATTATGCGGCAGTTTTTAATAACAGAAGACATGTTTTTTATCTTTGTAACTACTATAGGATCTGCCTTCCAGTGATTTTATAACATATACAGTTTTGACAAGTTTGTGCTTTATGCTGGAAAGTGACTTCGGATAAGAAGTTAGATTGCTGTTATTACACATACTGGTTTTAAATCCTGTCTTCAGGGGCCAAGTTGGATATTAGGATCATTAAGTTGAATGTCTTCATCCAAAATTTTGCTATTCTAATATTTTTGCATGACTGAACTACTTCTGAGTAGATATACCTAATGACCAATCCCTCACTGTCATCTGCTTTTGAGTACATAAATATTGCACCATGAACTTTGAGGAAATAACTGGCATGTACAAGTAAAAAAGGTTAGTTTTCCCTTTCAGAGTCTGCCTTTTATCCATATGATCCATTGTGATCTTTTGAAATTCTTAATAAACTGCAGCTATCAGGAATGTTTCTGAATGAGAGGCCATTTGCCCATGACAATTAATTTCAAGCACTTCCAGTTTATTCTTTCATTTTACCTGCTCATAAACTAAGTATACCCTTACCAGCCATATAGAGATTTATCTTACCTCAAAGCTCAACAACTAAATCCTGTCGCAGAGGCTGAATTCTATATTGACTGTCTTCCCCAATCATCAAAGCAAGGCTTCTTAGTCTGTTTTTTTCTTTATCACACAAATATTATGTAAATAAACCTTTCGACTTTTTAATATTTTTTTTAATCTGTTGGTCACTGAGCCTATTTCAAGATATGTCAGTATCTTATGTTGTATGTTGAAACACATAGATGTAATATTAAATGTAAAAAATGTAGAAGCTTTTTCTTTAACATAAGAATGTTACTTAAATCACAGGAACTATACATTTTCACACCTTCTACATCCAAATATTGATATTACTTCAAGAAGATGCAAAATTTGTCCAAGTGTATAGCTGGGGGAATGGGGAATGTGGATAATGTCAGAGGCCTGAGCAGAGAAAATCAGGCATATTTATTGCAGTTTGGGACAGAGAGAAAACTCTCTCACAGTACTGCTGGATATTGTTTTGAGAACAGCAAAACACAAGAATGTAAATATACGTGCAGCTGGTCGTTTCCATAAAAGAGGTTGGACCTCTGTTGTTATTCCTAATTAACCAGTAGGTTTAAGAGGGTGTTAATATCCTTAACCAATAATATGATACGTGAGTCCGTGTGTTATAAAAGACACGGGATTTTGAATAAAGTGGAGTTAGAGTGCTGGGATTGAACGTGTCTGTCTCGGACCCTTATTCCGAGTACCAGAGAGAACAGTGTCAGGGGAATTCCATGGCATTCAAGGCCATACTAAAGCTAGACTAAAATTTTTTAAAAAGTCAGACTGATGACTGTCAGCTGATTATCCTATTTAATATTATAACCACTGCGTTCAAATCAGTTACGATTGCAAAGCTTCCAACTGCTTGGAATTTGAAGGTAAATTAAGTAGCATTTGAAAGACTAGCACCACTGCTACATGTGAGTCCTCTTCCTGGAATAATTGGGAGAATAAATTGTGTTGCTCTCTGTTGCCTTAGACTTGGCATGCTCTGCTTTTTTGTAGACAGCGTGCATGCCAAGTCTGGTCAGCATCAGACAGTTACAGAAAGTTCAAATTAAAGACACAATTTCAAGAAATGCAGTCACTAAATTTCTGAGGCATTTGAACTTTGGGGTTTATTTTGGTGAGATCACATAAATGATGGTTGTAAATAAAATATTTCTTAGTAACTTTCAGCAGGTAAAGCTACTTCTGTTCTAAGCTAAATATTCTTATGAGGAATGCCGAACTCACATGATCCATTTATGAAACGGCTCGTGTGATTAAACCTTGCATGGTTATCTGTGTTTTTCTCGTTCCAAATATGAGTTGTGCTTGCAGAGCAGCTGAATGTGTGATTCTTTTTTGTTTTTTTCTGAATAAATTAAGAAAAATACCCCACAGACATAAAGAGAAAACTGCTTGAAATAAAGGTTTTTTTCATAAAGACTATATCTAATCTTAGTAGCTAATTGTGGTCTGACAGTAGTAAATCGTGGTCTACTCCTGTCACTGTTTGGAATAACAGATTTTTTCTACATTATATAGGAAGAAGTAATAGTCCATCTTTGCAAAATATGCAGAGAATTGGGTTTTTTCATCTCAGTTCCTTATTTGTGGCGAGGCGACCTTAGACATGCAACTTTCCCTTAGAATGTTCTTTGACTCATCAAAGCATGAAAATGAGCTTCTCACAAGGTAATAGTTTAATGAAATTTTACAAAGCACCTTCACATTTCCAAAAACAGTTGAAGTAAGTTCAGTTACCTTCAAAGAGGTTGCAAGAGCCATTTTATGATTCTGAAGTTATTTTGCAAATATTTTCAGACAATGATGCTGAACATTCATGGTTTAGAAAAGGTATGACTGTTTTTTGTACATAGATTGCTTTCCTTCTTCTCCTCCACCTTTTCCTCCAGACTACTAAGCCTGAGGAATTGTAATTTTGCATCTAATTAATTCTACTGTTGCTTGACTGCATCTGGTTGAAATGTGTCTAAAACCTCTGATATAGATAGAAGAACACTGATTGTTTTCCTACCTTTCTATTTATGTGGCAAAACCACCGGATGTTTTGTATTAAAAACATTGGATCATTAAGTGTTGGTGGGCTTTTTCCTTAAGTAAGCATTTTTAAGATACACTGTATCTGTTAAGTAAGCTTTTGTTATTATTTTGCTCTCTTCATTTTCTCTCCTGACTTTTTAAATATTAATCTGTAGCACATACATCAAGTACAAAAGTGTTAAAGAGACAGAAGGGTGAATTGCTTTTATCAGCATATAAATTGGTGTGCTGAGACTGGCATGGAAACCAAGAAACTCTCCACTCATGCTCTGCAGAGTTTTCCATGAAGCCTGTATTTTGAATGTAACCCTTCAGCACACTAAAACTGGGCTCTTAGTTACAGTTTTTAACATCTCTACACAAACGGAATCCATTCTGCTTGAGGAAATGTACCTGTATTGTTACGTTTGGTTGTAGATTCACTAGTGACTGTAAAACAGTACATGTACCAGAGAGAGAGAGAGACAGAGAGGAGTGATAATGATTTCCAGCTGTCCCAAGATTCTTTTGTCCTTAAGACCATTTCTGAAGGCAGTTTGTCTTCACAATCTTTCAACCAGTAAAACTGATACATATACCTTGTCATTATACACTACCTTCCTTTTCTTTTCCATTTTTTTTTCTTTTTTGGATACAGAATTCCACTACTGACCTAAATAAATGGCTGTACAGTTGCTGTTAATCTTTCCCAGAAAGTATTTCATATCATAGACGTACACACACACACACACACACTTTCTTAATAATCTTAGTGTTCAGTTTGTATGAGGAGAAGTCATGCCAATTTTATTGATTTTATAAGGATTTGGTGGTGTAATAGCTTCATGTAAATCTGTTGGTATGCAGTATATGCCAAAAAGTAAACCCTTCCTTTTTCAAATAACAGACAAGAAGTCTGTATTAACAATCATTAGAGAATGTTTGATATTTCCATGCATTTGTTTACAGAATACAGTATATAAATAAAGAGATTTCTTTTTCTTGGTATAATTTTATTTTGAAACTTTCATTGTCACCAGTTCCCTTAATTTTCTTCTTGTACTTAAGCCTGGCAAAGAATACCTCAATTTCAATATACTGATGAAATTGACCCTACTACTTCATCTTTAGCAGTGTTTTAGTCACTTAAACACATGCTTATTTCCAGAGACACCTTCCACATTGTCTTCTGTAACATTCTGTCTGCTTTCTGTGACAATCATGATTATGTTCTTTTCCCATAAAAATAAGTAATTTTTCACCCTGCTCTCAGAACTTTGCATACACATACTTGCATTTATTCTAAGATTGCCTTCCTCCCTGTCCAAAATCAGGTCATTTAATAACAAGAGTTGGCTATACTTCAAAGTCATACATCCAAGATTTTGAAAATTACAAAGATTCTCCTTTGCTGTCTTTTGAAGTTCCATTTTCTTAATCAGAGAAAAGGCCATTTTGGCCAAAGTTACTTAATCATTTTTGTGATTTGGTATAATCTGAAACAGGCAAATCTGTACTTCTCATTAGGACAAAATCTTTGATATTGATGTATGTAATGGATTACTAATGTAAACAATAATATTTCTGTATTAGATGGTTTTAGGTCAAGAATTGATGAATAAACCAAATTAACACAATGCAGTATATGTTCCAGAGACAAAAAAAACCAAAACAAAAAACTAAACCACTGCTCAAAACCCCTCCATCCAATCCATTTTCAACACGCATTTCAATATATTGAAATTGATGTTGTTCATATAAACAGTGTTAATGTTTTTTTTTTTCTCTATGAAGAGACAAATTAATCTAGGTCCTACAATTCTGATTATATTTATTTTAATAATTTTTAAGAAAACAGATCTTTTCTTACACTTAACTAGATGTGGGTTTTTATGTTTATTTTTTTCTTTATATATGCATTATGTCAGACAATTATACCAGAATTTTAATTGGTCCTGCTAACGATTCAATAAAATTTCACAATTTGTTCTCATTATTATTGAGCAGAGTCTCTACTGAGTTTTAGATATTAGAATGAAACTGGCGGCTGGGACAGAAGGGATCAGAATCTGAACTAGTAGTTAGTGCATGGTATTCCTGGAATGATGGCTCATGCTGCTGTTCCAAGGCATGGGTTGTTATGGATTGAAGAATATGGGATGATGACAGTAGGGAGATTTGAGAGGGTGCGGGGGGAGGAACTGAAGAATAAAGAGTGCTGGGCGTATATGCCATGTCATAAATATATTCAATTCATGTTTCTAAACAAGTCAGGAATAGATTTAAACCTTTCTGGTACAAAAGTGGCCATGTAAATATAAGTAGACAATGAATTGTTGCATTATGGAGCTGCATTTATTGGGAATTCAAGGCATTCATTTTAAGATGAAAATATTAAGTCTTATATCCGTGTTATACAGAAGTGTCAGTTCTGATGTGCAATTTTAAGACAAGAAAATAAACATATTAAAAGACTGAAATACCTGTTCAGAGATGAGAATTTGCTGCAGGCATGGGGGAGAAAAAGGGAAAATAAAGTTGTCTTATGTATCATAGCTCTTTGCATTTTAGATCTTCAAGTGCAAAAGTACTGGTAACAATTGCTTTGGCAGCAAGCTGTGATGTATTTCCTATTCCCCTTTTTGCATTATACAGTTCATGTTTTCCTCATGTACCTGTAGATTACCAGTACATCTTCATGAACGTGTTTCTGACAATAATATAGAAAAATATTCATCCTTTGAGAGAAGAGCACAAAGAGCTATAAATACGTAGTTGGCCAGCCTGTATCCTCATTGTTAGTCCTTAGAACTGAGTTTAGCGTTAGGTTGTCAGACATCAAAGCCAGTCAGATATTGCTTCTGAGAACATTGTTGGTAAAGTGTTTCATTGATGGTTAGCTATGATTTCTGGTGAATTTCCAACCTTTTCAATAAAGGAGCAGCCTGAACAGGAGGATGTTACTCATTCCTTTGTTCCAGGAACGTCTTCACTTCTATGAGCCTTCCACACTCAGATGAATTGAGATTAAATGAGTGATAATAACACTAGTTCCACTCAGAAGCTTGGGTTATTCACTGGAATTTAGCAGCTTATAAAAACTCCTGAAAAGTTTAAACAACAGCTATTGTTTATTACCATATACAAAGTCACAGACTAAGAAATGAAATGGTAGCTGAAAGTAAACGTTGTTTCATCTAAAGCAGGGTCAGTTTGCATACTGGATGTAGTGAATAACTTTCAGTTCTCATTAGTGTATTAACTTTGCAAATAGATGACTTCCAACCTTTAATTTCCTTTAAAAATTGAATGGTTTCAAGTTCCTTTCCGAATACATTTCTACACAAGCTCTTACTGCTTGCTTCATACAAATCTATACTACTGTTCTATATAGGGTAAATGAAGCAGAAGGCAGGTTGCATTTATCCTATGACAAGATGAAAAGCTGATTACGCAGATGAGTGCAGATGAAGTGGAAACCTCTCAGAGATTAGGTTTTGCTCTCACTGTGCCCTACATTGCAGCCCAGCCTGACATAATCATTTCATGTTGGTTGCTTTCTGTGAACTCTTGTTTCCACAGAAACCATGTGTTTGCAAAATGAAGTTACTAAGAAAGTAATTGTTAATCTTTGTTTGAAAGCACTAAACATCAGAAGAGCAAGAATTACTTTCAGCCTGGGTTTTTTCCATTCCTTACTCTGCAGACATGTCTCAATATACAGAGAATGACCTAGTACTTGTATAGGTGACCAGATGATGGTCAAAAGAATTTCAGGTAAAAAGTAGGAAAACTCATTTTGTTAAGTTTTAAAAGGAAAGGAAGAAAGAAGTGAGTGGTCTAAAGTGATAAGAATCTGATAATCCCTAGTATTTCAAATAGAGGTGGATGTTTTCTGTTTACGTTCAGTAAGATCATCATTATTTATGAAAGATCTGCACAATGAGATAATAAAGAATTTAATAAAATAATTCATGAAACAGAACGAAATGTGACATTTTCGGGAGGCTACAAGTTACAATGAGACAAGGTATTCGGTTGCAACATTTGAATACACAGACACAAGGGTCTTAAATGCCTATGGAAATAACAAGCTAATTTCTTTCTCCTAGTTGTGTCTGTTACTAGAAATATTTTAACCCTAATTCTTTTACTTCTGAATTGTCGCTATTATTTTTGCCTAAATCAATTATTCCAAAAGCCTTTTTCTTCCTTTATGGTGCCTTTCAGAACGGAGAACTTTCAGGGAAGAGTAGCAGGAAGATTACTTGTAGAAAAGTGAGGTTCAGCCCAATACGTCCTTGCTCCACCTAAAATTCTGTCTCTTGAAACAGCAAGGTATTTTATGAGGTGGTTTAGGACTGCAGCTTGTATTCTGATTTTCCTCTTCTTGCAGTGTTAGGGGTAAAGGACAGGATATCTTGTCCTCTAATGTTGCAATTGACAGATATGTCTGGCTCGCTTGAGGGCTGTATTGCAATTACTGTGGTGCGCGGTAGCGGCGTGATTGGCAGCGATGCTCATCCAGGAGGAGAACAGATTTGACGGATTATGCAACAGCAGTTAACGACGAAAATAAGCAAGATGCCGGCGTGATGCGTTAGCTTCCCTCAGTCGCACGCTTTGCCGGAGAGTCTGCTTCTGACACCTAAAGTGCAGGAATCCTGGCCCCGGGAGCAGCGACCCCGCTGAGCTCCGGCTCGGGGACGGGCCCGGCGCGGCCGCCGCACCTCGCGCGGAGGTCAGCGCCCAGCCGCGCAGCCTGCCCATTGGTCAGCGCCCAGCCGCGCAGCCCGCCCATTGGCCAGCCGTGCCGCCAGTCCCGCCCCGCGGTGGGGGGGAGCGGAGGGGCGCGCGCCCCGCAACGGG
>WEKY01063698.1:345-18590 GCA_013390045.1 Picathartes gymnocephalus
TATTTTGTGGGCAAGTGATTTCGTGCTTTGAAAACACTTTGCTGGATGCTTCCCCTTCCTGATGCATGCATCCAGCCAGTAGCCACACTTGCTACTCCCAGGAATGTGGGGATCAGGGGTGCTGAGCTAGCAGATGTCCTCAGTCTCTTCTGCCAGGCAAATATCGTTATCCAGAGTATATTTGGCATTATACGAGGGAAAGAGCATTCCTTCCAGGCTTTCCAGAACTGCTGAGCTAAATTCTCCTATTCACCAACGAAACTAGATATGCTTTTCTTCATCCAAGGCAGACAAAAATGGTTTTCAGAGAAAGGTCTAGTTCTCTACATCTGTATTAAAAAAAAAGAAAAATCTTGACATTTTAATGTCAATTTTTAAATTAAATAGTTTATATTCACATTGTGAATGCCAATAACTTTCCAGATATTAATTAATGGAAGTTGAAAGCAGGACTTTCAAGATCTTTATCATGAAAAATACATATATATCATATTTTTTAAATATACATATTATGGGCCTTGTTATTTCTCATTTATGCTCTTTACAGCCCGTTCTCTACAGTCAATTGAGAAACATTTCAGTAAAGGAGGAAGGAAACAAAACAGGAAATGGGCAAGAAGAACTGGAAGCCAAAAAGAGTTGGCTATCTTTATAGGAGTACTGGACATACACTCTGTGCATTTGATATAAAAAATATTAACTTTTCTCTTTTAGAAGTTAGAGAAAAAATCCTGAGAACATGTGAAACATTCATACTTTGCAGCCTTTTTTGTTGTTGTTTTCTTTCTTTTTGTTTGTTTTGTTTTTTGGGGGTCTTTTTTTGCTTCTTTCTCAGAAAGCTCCAGGAACTTAGAAAAAACTCGTAGGATACCACTATTTAACAAATGTAAATGGAATTATTTGCATAATTACAGGTCTGTCAGGTTCACATTGATCCTGGGCAAATTACTACCACACTGGTACAAGACTCAATAAAGAATTAACAGAAGTTGAAATAATTAATGGCAGTGAACACTTTTTCTTCGAGATTTGTGTGGCACTGAAATGAACATGAGGTATCAATGAAGTGCCGCGGCCAAAAGGTAAGGCAAGGTATGACACAAAAGACAGAACATGAGCTGAGAAAGGATGGGGTATCCATACTGTGCTGCAACTGCCCATGGAAAACTTGGAGTTGAAACTCAAGAAGGATATTGAAATATTCAAGAATGAACTCACTGGAAGTTGAATCTTATAAAGAAAAATGCAAAAAAAAATCAGTAGTATATATAAGTCCAGATTGGATTTTTTTCCCCTGAAAGTTATGTTCTCCTACAGATATGAGTTAAATCTGGGTGCCTCATCAATGCTAAAAAAAGATAAACTTAGTATGTCGATGAGTATATTTTATGAAACAGATATAGGCATTTAGAAATCAAGTCTACACTTTTTAAAATTCTGTTACATCTCTTCACTGTGTTCTGATGATTACCTGATACCCTGTAGCAGAAAGGAAAGTAGTCAAAAAGAAAAGTAATGGAGGTGATGTTTTAAAATGGAAAGTGGGCCAGAAGGGAATAAAAAAGGAAGAAACTTTCCTTTTTTTCCCAATCTTACCTAAAGTATATAGTTTTACCCTTTTTGGGGTTTTTGACATGTAATGGTTAAAGACATTTACCTTCTTCCCCTTCTGGCAAGACCTAACTTTCCCAAGCACATGCACTCACTGCCTTCTTCTGGACTAAAGCCCCTCATTAATCTCTCGCTTTTTGGAGGTTATCACTTTATCTTTTTCTTGTTTATCTTCATTCTGGAACTCAATTATAATGACCACAACGGCATGCCATGAATCACACAGGCAGAACACAAATCAATGTAACTGGTACACTTAGTTATAGTGGATGTTACAGAGAACAGAGCTGGAGAAAAATCCATGAAGAATTTCTAAAATGGGGGTGGGGAGAAGAAAAAGAGAGAGTCACATTTTCCTGATACAGATTGCTTTCCCAGTATGGGAAATTGCTGCAAAAACCTTTTATCAGATTTGGGATTAAACTATCATCCTTTACAGTGCATTGCCTAGGGATGGCTTTTGATGCAAAGTAGATAATAATAATAACAGAAACATCGCTTAATTAATTATTGGATGGGATTAATTCCAGATGACATAAGAGAATTCAAGTCCCAAATCAAAAATGTCCTTGAAGCACTTCTCAAGACAAAGTACACCTACAGTCCCTTTGGACAGCATTGGTGATGCTACACAGATGATCTAAGTTACAAAAGCCGTTCAGCATCAATTACTGCTGGGTAGACGTGAACTCAAAGAGCTACTTAACATTAGGATCAGACTTTGTGCCTTCACCAGAACGGCTCTGAGCACCCTCTGTCCAGTTTATATTATAATTCCCCAACATAAGACCACATTTGTTTATTTTGTTGAGTAAGTTGCTGGCAGAATTTGTGGAACAGAAGTATGGTTTTCAAATGGAAATCTGATAAAACAGATAAATTATCTCCCTTCTTAAGCTCTCACATGCTGGAACAGTAGGAGAATTTTTGATCCAAAATTTTTGCCATTTTTGCTTTTACCTGAGAAAAGCGAATTTTAAATTTTTTATTTCAGTATTAAGAATAAAATCTGTCTGCACTTGCAGAAGCCTAGCTTAACTTTTCCAAGAATCACTTTTATTACATTCCTTCAATCTCTTTTAAAATAATTGATTAGACAATAAATATAAAAAGTACATTAATTATAATGTGAGAAAAATTTTACCTCAACCTCCAACTTGACACATTTTTTCTTCCACAAAATCTGTTAAATTGCTATGAAACAATTTGATACTGCTTGTAATAAATTTTTTAACCTGTTATGTAGATATGAAATGACAAATTTAACTGCTTTTATATTAAAGCAATTTTCTGCCCATCAGAGAGATGAGAGAATTAATATGTAAACCATTAACTTATAGTCAGAAACACTGTGCACTGCAACGGAAATAAGTATTTTTTTATGTCATCACTTATATTTTATTGCTTTCTCAATAGGAAAATACCAAAAATTATAACCTCTGCATTTAAAAGAGACTCATTAGAAGAATATATACTTGGAGGGAAAGCATTCATGCATTATGGACCAGTCATGACCCTTAGTCTATTTTTTTTGGTTTTGAATTTCTTTCACTAGCCTACAAGCAGCTCAGTGCATTTCCAAGGCAGCAGTCAGCAGGCGTGGGTACACCAGGCTGTGTTAATGCTCTGTCATGAGCCTTGGTGCTGACCAAAATAAAGCTGATGTGGATAAATTAAGTGTATTATTTTAGAAGCCTGATATATTAATATTTCTGTTAAAAAAAAAAAAAAAGGCAAGTTTGTTCCTTTTCTGTGCCAACCGTCCCTCAGCCTTCATCCCCTCTCCATGCCATGGCATTCTTGCCATCCTTAGCTTTCTCTGGGGTCTCACTAGTGCAGCACCACCTTCCTTAGGAGCTCGATATGACTGAATGAACCAGAAGCTCCTTGTCCTGGGCATCCACCAGCTTAACTTAGGTCCCAGGGCTGCACCTGTAGATCATTAGGGTTTTCTCATCCTGTTCCACTCATAAGGGAACATCCAGCCTTTCCTGGCCTTGCTCACTATGCACCTGCCCTCCTTCCAGATTTTGTTGCACTTCAGTGTTGTGGGTGTGAAGCAGGCACTCATCTAGAAGGCAGACAGGGTACTCCATCCTGCCCAGGAACCAAATTTGAACTGGTTTCAGGTGTATTGAAGCTAAGGCTAGATCTACTGTAACTTACTTAATCAGAAGTCTAGTGCCAGAATGGTGTTCCTGAACTCTGGTTATCTTCTCTGTGAAGAAAATTTTTTTATCCTCATGCCCTTCCGCCCTGCTGTCCTCCCTGTTCATGGTGACTCTTTTTTCTCATTTGTGGGAAATCCCTCTCACCTGCACAACAGCTGCTTTATCTGTCCAGATCAGAATGGAAAAAGACGTTTCAAAATCTTGGCATCACTGCTCTGCTACGAAGTATGCTTGCTACCTCAGGCAATATTAGTCTGTGTGCATTGCCAGGCATCTTCCCTTCTGCACCTCAACTTTGTTTATCCCAGATACTACTTCTTCTGTCTTAACTACAAGCCCCCTAAGACAGGAGCAGATACCAGCTACAGAATTGATGGGACTAAGGGACAATGTGTCACGGAATAACTTCAAAGTCCTAAGAACAAGTTGCCACCTTCCCCTCTCCTCTCTGCCTCAGGATGTTGTTGCTCCTTTGTGGAGAAGGCTGTTTTCCCTCAACACAGCACCAAAGTGTCCCACACAGCAGGTGAACCATGGAATCACAGAATGATTTGGGTTGGAAAAGGCATTTAAAGATCAGCTAGTTCAACTCCTCTGCAATGGGCAGGGACATCTTTCACAAGGCCAGGTTGTTCCAAGTCCCATCCAACCTGGCCTTGAACAATTCCAGTGATGGGATTTCCACGACTTCTCTGGGTAACCAGTTCCAGTATCTTACCGCCCACATAGCAAAGAATTTCTTCCCTATATCCAATCTAAGCCTACCAGGTTTCATTTTGAAACCTTTTCCACTTGTCCTGTCACTGCAGACTCTGGTAAAAAGTCTTTCTCCATTTTTCTTATAAGCCTCCTTTAGGTATTGAATGGCTGTAATAAGGTCTCCAGGGAGTAGGTCCTCATGGCCAGTTTTTTTCTGTGACTGATGGCCACAGAGAATAGACAACAGACAAAACCCTCTACTCTCCACCTCCATGGCTCAGATTTAAGATCAGTCTGTTCAGGTAAGTCTTTTTACATGAAACAACAAGACTAGGCTTCAAAAAGGCAGATAGCTGGAAAACTAGGCAGGCTCACAGAATAACAGCTCATTTTCCTGAAGACATTTCTTATCTCACATCTGGGTGTGTTTTCTTTTCTTGCAATACTATGTAACTACTATCTCAGTCTGGGAAATCAGGTTAAGGAAGAGTATTGAAAAGCAAGATAAATTTGTGTTGTCTTCCTTAGTCTTATACCATCTGCATAGTGCTTTCTTAGCTGTAAAATATGCAGAATATACAACTTATTTTAGCAACAAACTTTAGTTCTAAAACACACAGCCATAGGCTGTCTCACCTTCTAGTTGTTTGAAGCCTAATTAATGAACTCTAGGATTTCCATTTACAAATTATGAAGTCTCTGCACTGTGAAAGTGCACGACTTCTTTAATGAAGTGTATATTGAAAGAACCCAAACAACATGATATATTTAGATCTGTCTCAAGGGCCACTTTGACCCACTGACTTTCTCATAAAAATACCCATTGGCACAAAGGTAAATTATCAAGCCCGGAAATTCTTTTGAGAAATGTTTCTTACACTGACAGTTGAGGCATTGATCTATCTTGGGGTGAGTGGAATGAGAATTCCAGCAGGACTGAGTGAAACAGCTTTCTTTTTTTTTTTTTTCTGGAATGAAGGGGCAGCATAAGATGAATAGAGAAGAAATTATAAACATATATTGTTCTGTTCCTCAAGACTTTGAAATAGTGCTGCTGTGCCCAAATTCTGCTGCAACACATGGACACTGGAAGGTAGAAAATGTTTCTAGTTCTTAGACTAGTCTGCAGAGAGCAGGAAATCTCCTGGGATTCACATGGTTTTTCTGTCCATGGGGAATGGATCCATTGCTTGCAGGTACACAGCACTACCAGTAGCTTTGAGGTTCTCTTGACTTTATTTATTTCAGTGCTCTTGAAATAAAAACCAATGGGCTTTACTCATATTTCGTTGCTATTCCTGCACCTGAGTCAGGTAAAGGGTTGTGTTCTTATTGTCTCAATTGAATACACAATTAAAGTTCAAAATGAGGAAACAATAAGAGAAGTGCTTTCCTATCAGTGAAATGCCATTGTTTGAGTAGAATTACATGCTGATCTGATGATCCTGACTCTCTTCCCTCAGTTGGCAACATCAGCCATCCCGGAAGGTGTTTCTCTAACTTTCCCAAGCCCAAGTTTTGAGTTATTTCATTTTTTAAGCTGTTATTATTTTTTAATTTTTTCTTTTTAGTTCAAGGTTGTTTTCAACTGAAAAATAAAAAAATTCACAGCACTTGTTGCAAATGCATTAACTAAAACCATATATCACAAATCACTTCAGTTTTTCATAGTGAAGGCATTTGTAGTGTCCCACACATTTTGTCAATGTGGGGTTCTGTCCACAAATGCACCAATATCCTCTTTTATCTCCTGGTGAGTCTTATCTCCTAGAGCTGCTGCTGTCAAGGCCTTATCAATGTTACCTCAATATAAGACTTTGTAGAATTGTCAGAGAGTGAGAAATTGCAGTAGCTGGTGGAATAAATCCTCACTGCAGGGTAAACACAAGAAAAGCCCCACAGTTATCACCCTTTCTTCCACCAGCTGGATGGGGGATGCCTGAATGGGAGACAGAAGAAAGGACTGGTCCCTTCGCAGACCCTTATCAACACTATGTCAGGCACTCCCTGCAAACTTAATCAGGTCCTGTGGCAATTCTTTACCTGCCTGTAAACAGGATCCCCACAAGAAGCTATTCAGTGTGTGAGGTAGCTGCAAACTCTCCCACTATTTACTCTGAACTGCAGCATAGCGAAGCAGAGCAGAGGAGCTTGACACAGGAGATAGATGAGATATATGAATATGATTTCTCCCACACACAAATGAAGGCAGCAAATTCAGCTGCAATATGCAGCATCAGGATATTTATTGCTTGCAGGTGTTCATGAAAATATATGAGAATCCCATGAGGTTCACAGATTTTAGAAGGAATTATTGTGCACCTGGAAATTTGTTCTGCAAAGTGTGGTATTTGTTTCCTGTTGTTATTTGCTGTCCATTCTTTCCTAGTCACCATGCATTATTCATGGTTGTACTTGTAGGAGAGCCAAATTCTACAGATAGTCTTCATCAACAAGAGGGAGCAATTCAGATAGAAAATCCTCCTTGGGAAAGAATGACTTGTTTGTTTAAGAGATCCAGTACAGAGTGAATTTACCTTCTTGAGCTTTTCTTTTAATACTAAATTTCTCTAACCTATCTCCAGGAAAAAAAAAAAAATAGGCATGCAAAGCCAGTATCTTTAATGTATCTCGAATATATTTGCCACGTGGAACATAAAGCTGCCTTTGTACTTGGTCTATTGTGCTAAGATGATCCTTTTATAAAGATTTCAGGAAGCTGTGTACAATTCCCTTTCCTTGAAATTTTTTTAAGTGCAAAATGCGTACTTCCCTCTCTTTTCTGAGCAAGCTGAAACATGGCCTTGCTGAGCCCATCCTGACACACCAGGAGTCCACACAGGCCACAGATCCATACAGCTCCCAAGCACCACGCAGGCCAGTTCTGCCGGCACAACGCACCACACCATGCAGCACAAGGCTGAGCGCAAGACACTTAAATGACAAAAGCTGTGGTCAAAAATATGACAGATCATACAGATTTAACAAGGCCTTTTGGCAGGTGTCAGGATTCACAGAAGATCCTCAGGACTGTGCAAGAATTTCAGCCATTAGTGTAGTCAGAGGGGTGCCTACCACATCTGCATTTTGGCAGCAATTTGGAATGCACCAACTCCATTCAGGAAAACAGGTGACGGTGCTCTTGGAGTTGGTTGGCCAAACGGAATAGAAAAATTTTTGCAAATATTTAAAATTCACTCCACCTTTCCTAAAAGTAGGACAAAGGAAAAAAGTAGCTGCTAATAGGGGGAAAAACAAATCAGATAATATCCCATAGATTGCTGATGTCATCAAAACACTGATACTGACATGATTTTTTTCAAGTAACATTTACAGAGAATAAAGGATTAAACCTCAAAATATTTATAAAGCATTTCAGCTTTTCACTTTTTTTGGTACTATTCTGTACTGAAATGTCAGCTTTTTAAATTTAAGAAAGACTGAAAAAATTATGTGAAATAATGTGCATTTTCTTGGTGTCTCTGTAAAATGTATTGCTGCTCTCTTCAATCCTGTCTAATAGCTCATTGTTGTATTGGGTTTGCATGGCAAAGTTTTGCTAGCAGGAGGGGAAGTGTGAGAGCCCTGCCCCTGAGGGGGATGGAGCAGCAGAGACAGCCTGTCATAAACAGGTTGCAGCCCCTCTCCCCCATCCTGCTGGGGGAGAGGGAGACAAAACTGTGAGTAAAGCTGTGCCCAGGAAGAAGGCAGAGTGGGGGAAAGGTATTTAAAAATTTGATTTTTTTCTTATTATTCTTCTCTGATTTGATTAACAATAAATTCAATTAATTTTCCCCAAGTCAGCTCTGTTTTGTGGTAACTGGTAGATCTCTCCCTACCTTTATCTCAACTCGCAAACCTTTTGTTACATTTCCTCTCCCCTGTCCAGCTGAGGAGAGCAGGGATAAAGCACCTTTGGTGGCACCTGGTGTCCAGCCACAGTAAACTCACCTCAATTGTTAACAGTCAACTGTTTAGTGATGGCTAAAATTGTACTGTAGAAGAACGAGAGAAGTGTGCTGCTAACAAAACATTTCCATCTTATCATGTTAGTTAAATGATTATAATTACAAAATAGAGCTCTTTTACCCTCTTACTGCACAAGAGGAACAAGACAGCTTGACATAATGGAAGCAAATTATTAATGAAGGATATAAAGAACATTTTGCATGCTGGCCTTTCCCACGGAACAGCGGGGAGTCAAATGCAAAATAGCATCACATTAAAAGAAGAAAAGTCCTCTTAAGCTTCTGCGTTTTCATTCCATTTTATATACCATGCCATTATATTTTAAGGTCTATGTTGTTAACTGTTCAGCCTTCATCTGAATAAATCTCAGATCAATAAAAGGAGATGGTCAGAAACAATATCAGCTTGTCTAGAGCCATTCAATATTGCTCAGCCTGTCCTTCTCTTTCTGTTCCTATTGTTTTCAGCTCAGGTTCTTCTATTTTCCTTTTGAATTAGGGGGCACAGAGTCTGCAGCAGTCTCTCTTATCTTCTCCTGGATGAGGGAGAGCATTTCCATTCACTGGAGTTCAATTCCGATTTTTACACACCAGTTTCTCAACTTTAATCTCCTCTCCATTTTCATAACTTCTAAACAATTGTTCCATAACTACAGTCCTGTCACTAGCACAGCAAAATAGGTTGGAGGCATGTTCAATTTGGTTTTCAGTCTGTTTGGGAAGGAAAGGTAAAACTGCCCAATCTGAGAACACATGGCAAAATGACAACTTTAATTTTAAACACTTTACACCTCTAGTAACTATGCCTTATCAGATCTCAGAAAACAATTATCTGTTGGATGTTTCTCCTTATGCTAAAACACATCTTTTAATACCAGACCCCAGACTTCCCTCTTGGAACTCCTGCTCCCAGATAAATGACCATCAGGCACTATAAAAATATCTCTGCTTCTCTCTGCTGTTATTCTTACAATTTAGAGAGGGTGATAACAGTCTCTCCAGATAGCTTTGCTATTCTGTCTGGAGAAACAAGTCCAGGCCTTCATACTCCAAAGCAAATCATGTTTTTCATGGACGAAGGCAGCCTTGAAACACACTAGAGTAATTAGATTAATTAGAAAATCAACAGACTTTGAAAAGCTTGCAGTAGAAACCTTTGTCTCCATCCGGAGACAAAACTCACAATGCATTTAGAAGCTTTGCTGGATTTGAATGTGAATCTGTTCAACTGAGAATTTCTTTAGCATGCAAATTGAAATTAGGATTGTACTGGAGTAGGTGTAAGTATATTGACAACAGATTGTGCTGAAGATTTTCTAATTTAAATAGATAAAGGGTGAAAAATAAACCAGAATTCAGAAGCCCAGAGACTTGCTTAGAACATAGGTCAGAAACAGAGCTAGAAGCAATCTCAGATGTTTTGACCCCCAATCTAGTTATTTTTGGAATTCTTGCTTGTCCCTTAATTTTTTAGACAGAAATAACAATAATAACAACAACAATAATAATTTTCTTACTCATTGGGGGAAAAAACCCACAACCTCACATAATTTTTCATTCCATTTGCTTACATGACTGATATTTGCATAGCTAAAAGTCTCTTCCTCATAAACACTATTTCACATGCCTAACTAAGATTTATTTTGTGATAAAATTGTCTATACTTCCTCATCATTAACTTCTTTAAATTATACTGTCTGAAGATGTATATGGATTTGCTAAGTAATCTACTGTGGAGCACAAACTGCAAACCAAAGAGAAATTGAGTTCCCAACTGACTGAGAAGGTAATTAATGATTTAACTGCACAACTGTTAGCAGATCTATAATGCAACTTAAAAGCTAATTGAGAACTGTACAGCCAAAGGAAAGAGGAAAGCCTAGTGCAGCCACAGTACTCCTTTGAGTAGGATTTGGTCAGCCTGCTGTCAGAGAAAGTGGAAAAATAGCTATCCCTATGCCCTATAAAAATAAAGATACTATACAAAAATATGTGTTAGCTTTGGGGAATTGGCATTTTATGATCACCTCATTAAGAGGGCAAGTTTCTAGCAGAGCACTGAATTCCACAACTTCCCCTTCTCCCCGGCCAGTAGCATTAACATGCTCCATTTCTCTCACCGCTCGTAATGCATCAAAATCCACCCCAGCAAATCAGCTACCCAGAAGAGCCAGGAAATGCTTTTCACTGCCATTTTATAGCCCAGTTATCTTAATTAGTCCCAGCTGACTGAGGAAGCCCAGAAATAAGGCAGTAGACTGGGTTGTGCTTTTACCTGGAGGAACTTTTCCAGATTCGTGGCAGCTGCTACAGAATCTTTAAGAACCAACAGCTCTTTTGCCACCTTACATCTGAACAAGTGTTAATCTTTTCACAGTATGTGTGAGTATTTAGCATCCTACCACAGCCTAGAAAGTGAATAGTGATTTACGTTGTACAAGGATTTGCTCCATTCTAGCAATCAACAGTCTGGAAGGAAGGCCATAGATTAGATTTACCAGAGGAAGTGCATATCTGAATCTCACTGTCATAGCCCTCAAGCCCTCTAACATATAGAATTCATAGATCCTGAATTTTTAGAGTAATAAGTATTAGTAAGGGTGCTAAGGCCAACAGTGTACAACTTGGGAGTATAGGAGCCCTATGTGTTCTCCAGTGGGAGGCACTCCTTTCAGCAGCAACTCAGGCTAGCGCACGTTTTACACACCTGTTTAGTAGTTTGGACACCAGTGTACAGAGTATTTCAGAGGGACATGTCAATGTTCCCTTTTGTTATGCAGTTATGTAGTTAAAGGGTTACCCAGAGGTGATAGCGATCCTTGGTTCCCTCTTTGAAAGACCACAAACTGCACCATCAACAACTGCCAAGGCACCTGCAATAACCTGTAACCTCACAAGTTCTTCTAAGAGTTAGCCTGGGAAAGGGAGAATGTGTATGTACTAACACTTCCCCTTGCAGAAAAAGAATTTCAGCTTGAACCTCTACACGCCTGGCAGCTGCACTACCCAGCCCTCCAGTGCAAGCACTGCGGCTCTCTCTACCCAAATCTCACTGGCCAGAGTGGACACAAGTGTGTTCATACAAGGGCTGGGCCACACACCTGGTTCCTGTGAATGCTGCTGTCTCCCCACAGGTATAAGGCATAGGAGGGTCATGCCTCAGAACAATCCCCTCCTCAGCACCTACTTTTGTCTGCTTTTGGTGCCTTCCCACTCCCTGTTCTGGTGCTGACAGAAATGTCCCTTAGCAGAGGTTGATCCCACAGATTTATAGATGACACTGATAAAGGGTTCTGTATTCTATTAAGCAACCAAGTCTCTAAGAGTGAGGTCCATCAGGAATTGTGGATCTACCTGTATTTATTTAAAATATTTTTTACTGTTAGCAATAAGTTGTTCTCTTCAACACAGATTTTCCTAGTTTGAAAACCCATTATAAAATCCTATGGAAGTGTTACATGTGTCAACAGAAGGACACAAGCAAATCTGTATACAATGGTCCACAGCATCCAATATGTACTTGTTTACTGGCTTCTTTTGAAACAGATGAAGGATAGAACTGGCTTTCTGCAATTAGAAGCAGTATTTAAAGATTTGCCCTCTACTCAGGAGACAGCTTCTGGGAAGTTTTAGGAGAAAGTCCTGTCTGCCTGTTCTATCTGGTTGAAACTTATCATAAGTTCAAGAGGTACTGAGAGTCATGATTTATTATAAAAAATTCCCAAGCAGCAAAACCATATGAAGAGGGAACACAGCCTTTGAATATAAAAGATAAAACACTGAAACCCATGATGGATCAAAGTCTTGGCCTTGCTAAAATCAAAAGTGATTATATTTCAATCCTGACAGTGTTTCACCTTACATGTTCTATGAACCAACCTATGGAATTGTATATCAAAAAGACAGCTGTTTGTTTTGGTAATAAAGTAGAAAGGAGATACTAGTAAATCCATCAGTGTTCTTCCTCTCCCTGATGAATATATTCTCCACACTCCCAGCCTCTGAAAGGTTGGCTGTCTCCTAAAGGCAGGAGCAATGAAATCACAGCATGCAGTTTCCTACCTTGCTGTTTCACCTAAAATTGTTTTATTTGGAGGAAAAGAATCTTAAATTTCCTAAAATCAGCTCTTCACTGTGTATTTGAGCCCCATGGTTATGAAGTAACCACAACAGGTCTTTGATTTGACCCTTGAAGTTTTCAAGCACTGTCCTTTTGTTTATATGTCAACACATGTGCATGAGGTAATCAAGCCAAAGTCTTTCCATGCTCTAACACCATACATAAATAATAATAAAAAATATTAATAATATGTCCCATGCAGATCAATTTGAAGAATCAGACCAATAGCTGTTTCCTCTTTAACTTGCTTCAATCCATTTTGCAAGGCAGAATTACAGAGCTGGATAGAATGCAACGAGAGACTGTGAACAGGCAGATTGGCTAAAGGTACAGGTTGTTAATGCCCTGGAAATGGCCTGTTATCACAGTTAAATCCCTCTCTTCAGGATAAAAAATAGGTATAACTCCTGTGCTTACGTTTGTGTTAATTTTTTTTTTGTTGTTTAATTGTCATCTCGCAATACAAGTAATGTTTTCTACCCAAGACATTCTCAGGAGATAAAAAAGGCTCTTCCCTTCCCCCGACCCCTTATTATCTGTGTCCTGACCAGAGCTGTTGAAATGGAACAGGTTTTTGAGTGAAATGCCTTTAATTTTATTGCAGTTTGTTCAAAGCTTAGAAACGCTGTTGCTGCTGCACAAGTGGAAGGAGAGCTAAGAAAGATACAATCTAATCAGAAATATTCCCTTTTGTACTTTCCCTATTGGCAGTATGGTTTTTAGTTGAAAGAAGAAATCTTGCTTGCTCCTTTTGGAGCAAGGTGCTTGAAGAGAAGGAGACAGATTCTTCAGATCCCTGTCTGGAGAATAAGAAAAAGTTTCATCATTTGTAGAATTCTGAGTTCCTCTGAACAGTAAAAGTGAGCGTCTGCAGTAAAAATATACTATTAAGACATGTTACAGATATCCTAGAGCTTTTACTCTTTATATATGAATGTAAATGTACCTGTGGAAAATACCAGAGGTGCCTATAGTACAGTAGTTATGCAAAAGCTACTGATGTGTCAGACCATTCGTTAGCTGCATACCAAAATCTCTATTCTGAATGTAAGATTTCACTACTTACAACCCTCTCCTTAATGTGAAGTGTGGAGGGACAGAATGCAGAAATGGCATCTATACAGTGTCTCTGTATAATCAACAGAATCAAGATGATGTTCACAGCGAGTAGGGATCTCAATGTATGAAATATTCAGCCTTATTGGATTTCTTACAGACATACTTTAGATCCCAGTTCAGCAACTGAAATTGTCTTCCACATCCTGACAAGTCCTGGCTCTTATTTACAATCTTTCATATACTCAAATATCAACACAGTGTTGTTGTAATTACTCTAGGAAAGTTGTGTGTAACACTTGGTCATGCTGGGTCAGAGAATGTTATTAAACAATCAGAACCAAAATACTGGCATGAGAATATCGACTTTCTCATGTGTTGCTAATGCCTCAGCCCAGAGGTCAACCAGTGAAAATGTCTATTTCAATTAAATCAGATACGTACGTAACATATTATTATTTTGCTAAGGAGGAATAAATACAGGCACGTTCCTTGGAATTTTGCTGAATCTAGGCCTGATATAGCATTTCTCCTTTTCAGCAGGCATTGGGAACAATATGTTCTTATGATATTAATATAACCCATCTGCCAGTTGCATAAAGGCTGGCAAATAACCTCATCGTTTTTCATCCTACATTACAAGAAAAAAAGAGAAAAAGAAACCCACCCCCAGTATTACTGGGTTGCTGCAAAGCTGTGAAGGAAAAACTTGATGAGTTCAAAGCAGCCCCTGCTATGCTCTGAGCACAGACCTGCACGTCTGATTAATGTACAAATTACCCCCACAGATTAAAAATTCAGGACAAACAAGTCTCTGCAGGCATTAATGGTGGCAGTCACAACCACGCCCCTTCTGGGCCTGCCTGTGTTTTCGGAAATTTGAGCAGAGTCTCCTCTTGGCCCTCACGGTGATGTGCAGTTTACATTGCCCAAGAAGCGAGGCATTCCCACAGCTGTGATAGGCACAGCAATGCACACCCTTTCCCTAGGCAGGTTCTCCTCCATCCCAGGACAAAGGCGACTTTACACTGTTCAGCCGTGAGGGCACTATTGGTAGAGCTGTGCTGCTAAAAGATATCAATAAAAAGAAAGCTCTACTTTTCTAATCCTGGGATTAACGGTGTGAGAAGAGTCCATTCAAATCCATGTATGGGACAACTGCACCCCTCGGGGCTTAGCAGGCCAGGTGCAGCACTGCACTAATAAGGTGAGTTTAGAGTCAAACAGGTAATTTCTACTCTGCTATGTCTCTAAGTAGTCCTCCACTTTGGCCTTTCTCAGGGAAGCCAGTTTTTAGCCTTTTGATGTCAGGTTTTCTTGGGGAGAACAATCTTATTAGTCTTCTCCCTTGCTGTACCCCAGGGACAGAGAACGACTGTTGTGCTTTCAGTTGTAAACAAATCTGAAATGGTACCCAAATTTTGTTCTGCTTCAATAAACATGCAATGGCTGAAGAAATGTTTTGAAATATGATTCCCCAAAACTGAGAGAAGCTAGCAAGGAAAAGGCTGTTTCATATTATTCCCCATGTGGGTTTACTTATTGTACTGCTTGTACTACTTATTGATCTAAATAATCTTGAAAGAGAAATACAGGAATACAAGAAAAATGTACTTTATTTATGTGCATATATTCTATTCATGAAGAAGATTTTACATACGAATATTATTTGGTGTCAAACTCATTAGTTTACAAGGGTGGCTAGGAAGAAGATGTAGACTAGTATTTTACAAGGAGTCACATGAGAAAGGTGAGGGGGAAAGGGCACAAGTTATTCCTAGGAGGATTCCGGTTAGACACAAGAGGAGACTTTTTCACTGAGAACAGTCAGCCACTGGAATAATCTCCCCAGGGAAGTGGTAGATTCCCTGTCATTGTACACTTTTAAGATTCACCTGGACAGGGTGCCGAGCCATCTTGTCTAGACCATGCTTTTGCCAAGAAAGGTTGGACCAAATGATCCTTAAGGTTCCCTTTCAACATGTTATTCTATGATTCTATGATTTGCAACCAGACCCATGGTTTTTAGCTGAGCTACACATTAAGAAAATATATGCAAATAACATACCTCATCCTGATGAAAAGATATACAAATAAAAATCTTCCAAATGCCATCCTGCATCATTCCAATGTTTAATTTTCCCAATGTAAAAATAATGGTTTAAAATTATTAATTTCAGTAGAGCTATAACAAATAATACCAGCTGTGCTTTTGGCTCTTGGCTCGGGTTTGCTTTACATTTGCCAGGAGCAGTTCTATTTATTTGTACCAGCTTCACCCCTGCTTTCATTACAAGAGCACGAATCCAGTGCAACAACTCTAGGGACAGGACCTCAATACAGAAAACTAAAAAAAACTGGTAATAAAGTTCTTTCATAAGACTTACAGAAGCCTGCAATAAAACAAGCAGTAACAATGTTTATGTATAATTTTACTAGCTTTTGCTTTACTTTCTTCCAGGAATTGTTTAAAATTTGAATCACAACCACTCATACCATGGCTCAGGAAGGAATGATATCATGTTGACTGAGAACTGACTAAAGGATTATAAACAGGGGGTAAGAATAAATAATCTTGCATTAAGATGAGACACTCTATTCAACAGGAAGAGAGAGACTGGTGTTAGGCCTGATTTTACTTAACAGCATTATTAATGTTCTTGAAGAAGATACAAACAGGACATTCATTAAAGTCTGTGGATCTAATTGAATTGTTTTGCCAACACCATTGAGAAAGGGAAAATTATACAGTGGGAAAGATAGGTTAGAAAAATGAGCAGGGATCAACACAGGCTTCACCTTGACCAAATGCAGGTAACGAGATGAGGGAAAGCACAGTTACACATACATATGCAGTGGATGGAAATTCCCAGAAAGAAAATATCAATATAGACATGAAAAAGTGAAACAAAAATACAGTGACAAGGCAATAAGAAACAAATAAACAGGACAATCTGAAAAAGGATGTGGGAGTGAGGCCCTGACTAAGGAAAACATCCAGCCTTAGCCACAGCAATCAGCAGAAGTAAAAATTCTGGCTTGGATCTACAGTTTGACATGAACATGACAGACCAAAGTAATACACCTGAGACTGACCCTGGAATAATAGTACTTTCAGATGCTAGAGATATACTGAGTAAACAACCAGAAGATTATTTGTAAGAAAATACAAAATGAGTCCCTCAATGTAATTTTTAAAAAGAGGTTAAATCATAGGGATGTCAGTGCTTGCTTTTAATCTCACATCAGAGCACAACAGGTACAGCATATCTCTTTGGGTGATGGATCACCTTGATTGGGTTATCATGACAATTAGTAGTTCCTACGAGTATCTGATAGACATAGAGCCTCCATGTCAATCACACAGAAACTCCACTAATTCATTCCTCTTACTGCTAAGAGCAAATAGCTACAAAATGCAGGAAGATTTAGAAACAGGGAAAAAGCATACAAGATCCTACAACAATTAAAAGGAGTTAATTGCAAAGTGCAAAAGACATGTCATGGTTTAATCCCAGCCAGCAGCCCAGCCCCATGCAGCTGGTCACTCACTCATTATCAGTCAGCACACACCACAAACCTAATATTTACAGAAGGCAAGGAAAAAACAAGAATGAGAATTTCAGTTCAATCACTGAACAAAACCTGAAAATTTAATGTTCTATCATTACATATGAATGACTTCACTTTCATAAATCACAATTGGAAACTAGTTTAACAACAAAAATCCTATTGTGATTGACTGTAAACGTGCTGGTAAGTGTAGCATGTGAATAGTAGAAAGTAAATATATATTAGATATCTCTGTTTAGTAGCTAGTAAGTCCAAGTGGCATGAAAACAATTGTGGGAGATTGAATCACATTCTTTCTGTACCCACCTGTCGTAAATCTGGAATAACTCCATGAAACCTCTGCAGTTAGTGTGGTACAAGTGTGGAATTCATACAACTCTGCTGTGAAGAGCTGAAGTTTTCCAGTTTCTCAAATGAGCACAGAATAAAGCTGTATTCATTTAAATGCAAGTCGTAATAGATTTACAGCTGGTGGAAATTAAAATTACCTTTGAAAATAACACAGAACAGAAAAAAAAATCCAAAGGTAGAGTAGAAACAAGAGTAGTTTTACCCTTGTTGTGTTTTGCCTTCCTTGCCAGGAAATAACGACTTGCCTGAGGTCTTATGATAGTGTTCATGTACTAGTTTGATGCTTTTGCAGTAAGAAGTAAAAAGAAAAAAAAAATAAAGCAAAAAAAAAAAAAACCAAAAAAACACAACAAACAAAACCAAAACCAAAACACTAGCACTGGGTGCAAAGGAGAAGTCCCACAGGTAGCACTGTGCAGAAGTCTCTTCTGTTACATACATCTGCCTTCGTGGATCTGAAATCTTTTGAGGAATCTCAACACAGCTAAGCTGAACATTCTTGGGGAGCAGGAGAATATTCTGAGAAATGTTTGCACTAGTACAGTATTTCTTCATTGGTTTCACTTGTGCAAGTCACAGACGGGTCTTGTCTGAGCAAATTCTTCTGTTCTTATGTTTTAAGGTCATATGGGTTTACCCATAGAGAAAAGCTGAATGATGGAAATTACTGGATTTTTTCCTGGTGTTGTGGCATGT
>WEKY01063703.1:3085-79332 GCA_013390045.1 Picathartes gymnocephalus
AGGCAGGGACTGAGAGAATAAAGAACCACCCACCATAAGGGAAGATCAGGTTTGGAACCATCTAAGGAACCTGAGGGTGCACAAGTCCATGGAACCTCATGACAAAATATGGAAAGTAAGGTGACTGGTGACAGCCACCATGGCATCACGAAGAGCAAACCCTACAAATATCCTTCTATGACGGGGTTACAGGGCTGGTGGATAAGAGAAGAGTGATCGATGTCTTACACAGCATCCTTGTCTTGAAACTGGAGAGCCATGGATTTGATAGATGGACCATGTGGTGGATAAGGAATTGGCTGGATGGTCACGCTCAGAGTTGCTGTCAACAGTTTGATGTCCAAGTGGAGACCAGTGACGAGTGCTGTTCCTCAGGGGTCAGTATTGGGATCGGCGCTGTTTGACACCTTTGTCAGTGACATCGACAGATGGATTGAGGGCACCCTTAGCAAGTTTTCCAATGACACCGAGCTGTGTGGTGCAGCTGACACACTGGAGAGAAGGGATGCCATCCACAGGGCCCCTGACAGGCTTGAGAGGTGGGCCCACACAAACCTCATGAAGTTCAACAAGGCCAAGACAAGGTCCTACACCTGGGTCAGGAAAATCCCAACACAAGCACAGACTGGATGGACAATGGAATGAGAGCAGCCCTGGGGAAAAGGACTTGGGGCTGTTGATTGATGAGATGCTCAATACGACCACGCAATGTGTTTTTACAGCCCAGCAAGCCAATTGTATTCCAGGCTACATTAAAACCAGCGTGAGCAGCAGGTCAAGGAGGGGTTTCTCCCCATCTACTCTATTCTTGTGAGACCCCACCCAGAGTGCTGCATCAGCTCTGGGGTCCCCGGCATAAGGAGTTCATGGACCTGTTGGACTGAGTCCAGACTAGGGTTACAAAGACCATCAGAGGGCTGAGCACTTCTATGAAGACAGGCTGAGAGAGTTTGGGCTGTTCAGCCTGGACAAAAGAAGGCTCTGGGGAGACCTTAGAGCAGCCTTTCAGCACCTAAAAGGAGCCTACAGGGAACCTGGACAAGGAGTTTTTTACAGAGGTATGTAATGTTAGCCTTTGAACTGAAAGAAGGCAGGTTTAGGTTAGCTATTAAGAAGAAATTCTTTACTGTGAGGGTGGTGAGGCACTAGAACAGGTTGCCCAGGGAAGCCGTGGATGCCACATTCCTGGCAGTGCTCAAGTCCAGGTTGGATGGGAATTTGAGCAACCTGGTTTAGTGGAAGGTGTCCCTCCCCACCGCAGAGGAGTGGGCAGGGGGCAGGGAGTTGGAACTAGATGACCTCCAAGTTCCCTTCCAACACAAACCATTCTATGATGATACTATTCTATTCTATGAATTCAGTCTAAAAATCCTGTATAGCCTATTTTTAACTCATAAAAGAAACTATGATTGTACAAGACTGTATGTTTTAACATTACTAATATGTGGGTGATGGAAAGTAAATGTGTCAGATGAACACTCTTGATTGCCATCGGTCTATACATCTTATCTTGTATCAAATTTATCTCCATTGTGCTAAAGGTAAGAGAAGTTAAGACTAATAAAACAAATTCTCTTCTCATTAAGACAAGACAATACATTTTACAAGACTTCAAATGTTGAATCTCAAGTCCTCTAATGAGTTACTAAATGTTTGCTTCCAAACCAAGATACTGGCTTTGTTAGTGCCAACATCATCCTAACACCTGTCATTTGATAGCAAGCTCAGTAATCTGGGAGCCTGTTTCCCTCTTCCCTTCTATATATTGTTTGTGCTTCCCGCTTAGATCAAGTGGTTGTATGCTAAAAGCCACTATAAAAGTAGCATTTTACCATCCCAGAAGGCTGTAACACAGGATGGCTAGTCTAAAAAACACCGAGGATGAAGTACAAGGCCATTTGCACTAAGAAGTTGTCTCATGGAACCATATGCAAACTGGCAACCCAGAAAGAAGTACCGCAACTACAACTCTTATCCAGCTTGATATGTTTTCTGAAAGGGGAGAGTACCAATTATAGTCTTCAGCATAAATAACACACTTTCAAAACTACCAGCAAAGGGATTTGCCAAAAGGGATTTAAAAGCTAGTTGTTGATTGTACAAAGAACGAGCCAATGGACTTCCCACTCTTTGCCTCCTTGTTCTCCTCAGGAGTCCATCACCTTTCACAAAGAAAATTTTAGCTATCAAACTTGTCCGTAAATTTTGCCGCTGAGTGTGAAACCATCCAGTTAGCATATACACTATCATTTGCATATCTTGAAAACACAGAGTTAGTGCCATCGAATCTTGTGAGTGGAACGGGGCTCTCCTCAGGCCAGTTCGGGTATGACATGCCTAAAAATGAAAACAGATAATTTTTTCTGCACTGAAGAACCATAACTTCATGTGCAGACAGTAAGGCCCTTGGCAAAACTCCCTTCAATACTTTAAGCCAGTCCACTGGATTTTGTCCCAAATCAATTCATATAAATGATGTTTTGAAATCCCTGAAGGACAAATTCAGATGCAGGCAAAAACCCTGGATAAATTAAAGTGCTTACTCAATAAAAAATTGTGTGCATGCATGCACATGTGCATAATAAAAAGCTAAGAATTTTTCTTCTCATAAGCCTCCAACTTTCCATAATTTTGTATTTTAACAATCACATAGCAATATATTGCTCTGCAAGAGAAAGTTCTTGCTGTACAGGAAATGCTCCAAGAATTAATAAACCTATTTGGGACAGGATCCAAAGTCCATTTCAATGCTAGAATATTTCCATTTACTTAAATGGGCGCTTTTCCTTTGGCTTCAGTGAGGTTCTAGGGACACTTTCACACCCCCACCAGGGATCCCCTGATTTCAGGAAATCCCAGGAGCACAACTGAGTAAAGTCCAACAAAGTGCTGAGCACTCCTCTCTTGATTCAGCATTTAAAGTTGTATTTCAGGCCCGTAATTATTTGCATTGAGTGCAGTAACTGTTTCTGTATTTAGGCACAAGTGATCACCAAAATGGATGCAGAGTGCTTAGCACCATGTTGATCTAGCTGTGCAAGCACAGAACCATAGCAGGGTTGAGACTTTCAAAAACAGAAATCTGATTCTGTTGCTTATTAAGCATTCAGCATCTGCCATCAACCTCGTGGCAACTTTTTTCTGCTACTTCATTCTTTTAACAATCTGACCACTAAGTACCCCAAAATCAACATGAGTTGAGAAAACCTAATGAAGAAAATAATAGCTATGGTATAGATCAAAAATAGACCCAAAGCCATGTATTAATGGCAACTTTCAAACTAAAAGATCCAACTTTTCAAAAGTCGTACTGCTTGAAGAATGAAAAAATTATCTGTGATGTTAGTAAGTATCTAAAACCATGTAGAATATTTAATCAGAAGACAAAATATAGGAGTTTTGGCAAGAACCATTTTTACTGTCCATCTCACCATCACAATATGAAAGCATATGTTCTTTTTAAAAACACTTGCTACATCATTCAGTCAAGGTTTAATACTAACATGTTCATAACAAATCAAAGGACGTGAAAACAGCTGAATGTATTTTCAAAATGCCCATTGTTAATTATGTTTTCAAAGATTTTACATGTCAGTTTAATCTGTATATAATATTTATATACAGTATTTCTACCTTCTGTATATAATAATCTGTTTTCATCCTATGATACATTAAATACATTTCAGCTTATAGATCCAAAATGTACTAACAGCAGCTGAAATTTAGACATCCTTCTTAATAAATGAAAAAATGATGCAGATGAGTCCTATCACCGAGTTACGGCAAAAAACCGTATTAAAAAAAAATTCCATTGCTTAAATAAGAGGTGCAGAATCTAACATATTTTAAATGTTGTAGCCTCCCCCAACAGCATAGTTGAATTAGATACTCATTAGCATTTTATATTTCCCCTGAGAATACTTCCCTGATCATTTTTTTTGCTTTTACTTTATGATATCTAGTCATTTTACTTATTTTCACATCCTTTTAAAAATGTTTATTTTAGACACAGCTGCAAAATGACTAAAGGATGATCCTGAAGCAAACTTGGACATTTACCAAAAGAAAAAACAAACAAACAATAAAAAAAACCAAAAGAAGCTTCCAAGCAAATTTTGATTGGCTTCATTCAGACAAGAAACACTGTAATGTGGTTACAGAGTCTGAGAACAGTGCAGAAGAAAAATCAACTTTTTTTGTGTGTTGCTAGAATCTAGTAAATGCATGTGAAATTCTACCATAGAGTTTGTTTTCAATCCATGTGGAAGGGAGGGTTCGAGGGAGGGGAGCATTATTACAGTCCACGAGAGGTGTCTCCTCTTCTGAGAGCCCATCATCGTACAGTAAGGAATCAGAGGGTGTGGAAGCTGCAAGGTCTAAGTAGTCCTGAGAAATGAACACAGAAAGAGCTGCATTAATGCACGTGGCAGTGTTGCTGTTTGGGTACAAAGGAGAAATGTGCACCTGCTTTCTTTACAGCAAGGAACTACAGACCCACTGCATTTTCTTTCTCTAGAACCTCTGGCACCTGAGGAGGCTCTGCTTTCCAGCAGCCACAGCAGCTCTGGAAGCACCTGGTTTGCCTGAACACTGTTCCTGCTAGAGGCATATGAATGCTTCCCCTACTTAATTCTGCACATCAGCAAAACACCCAAGAAACTGAAGAGCTGTCCTAACTGCTCTGTGTGACCTTCAGCTTCTGGTATGCCTGATCCATCTGTATGCCTGAAGTATACATATATGGAGACACATACGCATGCTTAAAGGACAAGGTACTCAGATCTCACAATCATTTTACAAAAGCTATTATATAACAATGCATAAAATAACTATGTAAATATTGCCAAAAAAAGCTTCTGTTGCTGTTCTAAAATTAAATATTTAGGTCACCAATAAGAATTCATTGGTTTTTATTTATGTTGGTGAATTGCTTTGATGCAAAAAAATGAATGTGAAGCATTTTCACCTAATTTAAAATGCATGAAATACTACATTCTTCTAGTTCTGGCTCTCTAAGGTTATTTACTCAGGAGTGAAATTTAAGAGTAACTTTTCACAGTACTTTTTAAATTATTACTATTATTTAAAGAAAATAGACAGGTTAAGGATAATCCATCCAAGAGGTAGTACTGCTTTCAAAAAGCTGGATGCATGTGGAAGGAACTAGATACGTAAATGCTTCAAGATTTGATGAAAAATAAGTTTCTTTGCTTTAAAATAAAAAAGTTAATATTTCTGTATTTTGAAACTCAGATGATCAAAAAGGCTTTCAAAATTCATGCTTTCCACACTTACCCTACTCTTCACCATCATTTTCTCTAGTTCCTTGCTGATCTCAGTAAATGTTGGTCTTTTATCAGGTTCTTGCTTCCAACAGCGCAACATGAGGTTGTACCTGGGAGCCGTCACAGGGTGAAAAAACCCAAAATTGTTAGAACTGGGTCATGCTTTTATTGTACTGAAGTTAACTTTGACACGAAGGCCATCCACAAGTACATCAATGTCTGTTGTGAGTTCTGTTAAATGTTGCCTGGAATTAACAACTGACACTCACAACAATGGGCTTTTACTTTCAAGAGTCTCCCTGAGTTTAAATGGTGATGCAGTTGACTGTCCTTAAAGGACTGTAGTCTTAGGTTTCTTTATTTTCACTTTCTCAAGGGACCACCTCAAGTGAAGGGCAGCATGCCAGATTTCTAATTCACTTTGTATATGACACTGAAGAAATTTGTGTATCAACCTGAAAAACTCTGCTGTTATACCAGAAAGCAGAATTTTGTTTTTCGTTTGTTCAAATTCTTAAGTTTCTTTAAACTTTTCTTCAAAGTGAAGCCTAGCCTAAGACTATTTGCAGGAACTAATGTTCTTTTGATTACTTCTATTATTGTTACTTTGATTACACCTATATTTATTCTCTCTTTAACTACTTTTTATAGCATAGAGTGTGGAAAGGGAACAGAATTAAAGTTTTATAGTTGAGTGACTATCGGACAGACTACCAGCAAGTTCTGGAAGTGTAACTCTCCAACCTGTGCCATTCATGTTGTTTTTCTAGCTCAGGTGTTCTCAGGACTGAGTGATCTGTCCACATAAGTGCTCTAATGGTAGAAATAGTGGGCTATGAGAACTACAGGAAGCTACTGAAAAGCTCTGCATTTTGTGCCTTCATCCATAATCTCTCTCTTACTTGATTGGATAGAGGAGAGAATGCAATTTAAGAAAAATAGTCCTTAAAGTGGGCGTTCACAAGCTTTCAGAAAAATTTCTGAGTAAAACAGCAAGAAATCTGAAAATTCAGAAAACCATGATTTAGCTTCAATAAAATATCCCAGAAACTCAGATGTGGTCAGCTTGCCTAAACTAATAATTATCAATGACAAAACATGTTTGAGAAATGAGTATTCTCCACTGAGATGAAACAAAGAAAAAATTAGTATTATACATTTCTTAGATTGTATTTGCCAATCATTCTCGTAAACTTCTACACTGCCCTAAATTTGGAAATACTTAATGTTTTTCTCTGTATGTTTAAAAAAATTATTATTTATACTATTATTTATTTAAACCTTTTTATTCTCAACCCAGATGTGGTCAAAGCATCCTTCCAACTGAAAATCAGTCAAAACAGTGGTCAGTGATTAAAGCTTGGGAACTTTCAAAAAACTGCAGCCACGATCAAATTTGCAGGCTGAACATAAAATCATGCCTCATCTTCCAAATGCCATGGAAGATGACAGACAGAAGATATTTCACACTGACTGTGTTTTAATAAATCAGCCAACAAATTATGAACTGTCTCCAAAGCCATGGGCTTAACAAGTCACAGAAAATTTTTATCCTCGAGGGTGTACATTTCTGGGCCAAGGTATCATTTTTCCTCTGTAATGCTGTGACAACCAATAGACAATGACTCTGCATGGAATATCTGTCTCATTTGCAGAAAGTGCTAAGACATTTTCTTGAATATTTCAGCTACCACTGTGTTTTATGGAATTTTCTGCCTTCTCCCACCCTCAAAAGCTTTGAATGTACAAACTCTTTTAATTTTTTGGCAAGCATGTTAGTCAATACCCTACAAATAGTTTGGATACAGCTGTAGGCATTCTGTGGGCAATTTCTTCCCCTCTCTTTACTGTTCACTAATTTCATGACATTCTTTAAAGCACTATATATTTTGACTATATCTCTAAGATACACAGAATAGTATTTTTGAGGTATTTATTTAAAACCTTTTTTTCAAGTGTATTTATTAATGTTTTATGAATCTAATCAGATCAAGAGTTACTTACATTTCTTCACTGCAGTTTTCTGGCCTCTCCATTCTATAGCCTGTTTTTAGGAGGTTAAAGAGTCTTTCAGGAGCAATACCTGGGTAAGGATTGCCTCCTAAAGTAACAATCTCCCATAGCAGAACTCCAAATGACCATCTGAAAAAGACAAAACAAGCTTTTATTTAGAGTGGTGGATTTCAGGAGCTTAGTGTGACATTCACACAACCAATCTCCTCCTAGTATTTTCAGAACCCAACAAAATTCAAGACACCTCAAGCCAGAGGAGCTGTATAGATGCAAGTAGGGCCGTCCTTGTTCCCTAATACTGCTCACTGAAAAGGTTAGCAACCAAGACAGTAGAGAAAACAGATACCCCTCTTTTATCCATTGACAAAAGCTAATTATATCCTGGGAAGGTCCATCTTCTCTAGACAGCAAAAAGAGGAAGTCCTTCCTCTGGTGGCCCAGCCCAAAGACTTGTTTCTCTGCTGCACGGTGCTCCTGCAGCAGTCTAGCCTCCCCAGTTAGCCCTTGTATTCAGAAATAAATCTCTCAATTAAATTTGCACAATTACCACAGGACTGGTTCACTGGCTCATGTAACTATGAGAGAACACAATGTGTTTATTTCAATCCTAGGTAACACCTTTGATTTCAGCTGGTCTATTGGGCCATTTCAGTGATTCAGGACTTAATTTTCTTCCTAGAGTTGATGAAAGAAGAGGACAGAATTTCCTCTGGAAATATCAAATGCTTAAAATGAACTTTGACACAGAACAGAAGAAACCATTTTCTGAAACAAACAAAGGAAAGAGTGAATTTTTAAACCTACTTTACTGCTGAGCTCAAAAAAAAAGACCTTGCGCAATGGGTGAGAAATATTTAGACAAATTAGTCCATTTCTGGAGAGCAAGCCAGGAGGAAAGAGGCAAAAATGTTTTTCTTTTTTTAATGAAAGGCTTTTTGAGACACAAAGAAGCTACAAATCACTCTGAATCTGCTCAACTGACAACTGACAAAATCCGGATGTTCGAAAGGAAGGAAAGCAGCCAACACTGGGGCTGCTCAATGGGATGCATCTGGAAGCAAAATTGCTTACAATTTATGAAAAATGCTAGCTTTGGGCAATTTCTCTGTAAACTCGATTTTTAAGAAAATTTTAGGAAGTGTTAGACACCTATTGCCAAACCAAACAGCCATGTCTAACTTCCTATGAAAATTCTATCTCAAAATGTCAGCCAAATACCTCACCTCCTGTCTGACTCCCTTCCGCCTGTGCTTCTCACGTTTTAAGGAACAACGGTAACCCCAAAAGTACAGCAATAAAACTTCCCAAATGGTCAGAGAAGTCAAAGTGACTCTCACATGCTCCCAAGTGGTATGCAGCCATTCTTCTCCCTACTGCCATTCACTGAATTAATTTTTAATCACTCTGCACATTCTTGAAAGCTTATGAATATTTATAGCATTTTCCTATACTTTATTCATATTTCTCCTTATACCCTTTTTGAAACCAATTATGCTCTGCCATCAGGTTACAATTCTGTCCATGATTAATTCAAATAAACTTCAGAGCACGGCAGGTTTTATTTTTAAAATCCACTTCTGCTTAAGAGGAATTTTACAGAATATGGAAGGAGGGATCAGATGAACAATTTCTTAACTGAAGTTGTTTAGTAAGTGAACATATTAGAATGGAATGCAGTAGAATGCTGCAGTACTTTCAGACTGCTATACAAATTAAGTGCTGTGGAAGGGGAAATGAGAGATGAAGAATTTCCCACTGTGTTATGTTTACCGCTGAATAAAAACATGATCACAAAAAGCCAGGAAAGAAAAGTATGTGAATAGGAAGATAGTAGGTTAGCTTTCCACTGATGTCATCGACCTCTGAAGCAAAAATGGGGTTTTTGTAAATGCTGGCAAGTGGTACTGCTATTAAGCTCTGCTAACCACTAACTATACAGAACTGCTTGAGAAGGAAGAGGGTGGAAAACAAACATAGAATATCAGAAAAAAGAGCATATTGGAATGGTTGTTGAGTAATATCTTCACCTAAAATATAACCGCATCACCACAAACAACAAAGAATATCCATAAAATAGTATTTTCAGTGAGTGCAGTTATCTGCAAGAGGAGTACCTCATTGATCAGTCTGCTGCTGCTGAAATGCCATTGTGGAACCTGGTGCTGGAGAGGATTTGCTCTGCAGCTCTGTGTGCGCGCCTTGGTTCTGCTCTGCAGGAACCTGGCTAAACGAGGAGCTGCTACTCAGCACTCCTGCATTATTTCATGTACAGAGACACAGCAAAGGTGAGCCAGCAGTGAGACAAAGGCACCGCATAAGCACAGCAGACACCGGGACCCTTTCTGGCACTGCAGGGGAGCAGATCTGCACAGCACAATGCTGGGCTCCCTAAGAGGCATCTCCAGGAAAGCTGGGAGCAGCACAGCTCTACATGGAGATCCTAACCCAGCCCTGGGAAGTAGGGAAATCACACAGCACCAACACACTGTGTTGCCCAGGGCCTGAGCTGGCTTGCTTGATACCAGCTGGGCAATCTCTGCATGGTGTTGGATCCCATGGACAAAAAACAGCCTCCTGGGATTACTTAATAGCAGCCCATCAGGGAAATGAAATGGGAGGAATGCTGCTGGATCCAGATGATCAATCAGCAATCAAAGAAGAGGCAGTTACATGACAACACAATCTGTTCTGGCCCCAAACCATAGTGACAAAACTGTTTTGAAAAAAATGAAGGAATTAAAAATATGCTAAGAAGTTTTTAAAGGAATTTTAACGATTCTCTGGGAAAAGTAATTTTAGAGAAGTCAGCACAACAGCTGCTCTGAGGAGGATAAAAAGAGATCCAGAAAAAGCTGTAGGCTGACCTAAGTAAGTGACATTCTCTCAAGAATTATCCCTATTTTTTTCTTTTCTTACTCCAAACAAAATACAGTAAAGGGAAGTATTTTGGAAATTCACTTTGTAAGAAATTTTCAAGGCATGCAAAATATTTTATTTCACTAGAACTGCTCTGATCTGCAAAGAGAAGAGTAAAAAGTGAACAGTAATAATTTTAGAATTATAAATAATTCTATAATAATTTTAGAAGTATAAATCTAAAGGCATATTTCAACATCCTACTATTATCAGTGTTTTTCCCCTCAAAGCACAATGCCACACAAATTGGGTGTTTTACTCCACTTGAGTGTAACAAAAACATTACTTTAGTCAGATACTCTCTTTCAAGGCAAACTTAGAAGTTATGAAGATGCTACCCAGCAGAAAATCAGGCCTAAGTACTGCTGCTTTTACAGTCCTCTAGAGGTTTTTCTCCTAAATAAATAATTCTTCGTTTTGGTGTCTGCCTGGTGACTAGCCACAAGCATTGTTCAGCCCAGAGAGAAAGAAATGAAAGTATCTGATCCTGAATTAAAAATGTCTACAAACACTCCTCTGCCTGCTCCATGCTTATCAGACATGGGAACAGCTTAACTGTGGTTGCTTTGCCTCCTCTTCATCACAGGTTTCCATCATATCCACCTTCGGAGTCTCCATTTCCTTAACCATGAAAATGAGCTTGTATCTTGGCACTGAAACCGGGCTGAGCTGACAGGCATTAAGTTTAACTGGAGTTCTGTCATAGATTTAAATAGGAGACAGGTCAGGCATTAAATTCCCCTTCCTTTCTTCCACTCCATCCCTCACCTGCCACTCAGTGTTACAGACAAGTGATGAACAGAACTGGGAAGTTCAGGTATGACCACAACCTGTAGCAAACTCTACTAACTTGTGTCTATATATTCAAAATCATGTCACACTAACAGATTCAACCCTTGCTGATTTCAACGGGAATTAGGTACATAAATACCTCTGAAAATCTTTTATTCAGATTTAATTCAACAGCAGAACAGCAAAAACCAGGTACCACTGCCAGCTGATGATGCCATCCAGAATTCCCTCATGTTTCTTTGCAAGAGTAACAGCTTTGGCTCCTACCTACCTTGCTGTGCTTCCTCACCCAGCTCTGTAAACAAGCACACAAACCAGAAAGTATTCCAGAATTTACACTTACACATCACTTTGTGTTGTGTAGATATGGTCAAATAGGGACTCTATGGCCATCCATTTCACAGGGATTCGACCCTAGGAGTTAAAAAAGCAGTAATGGTCAGAAAATTAAGTTTCCAAGTGAAAAAACAAGGTATTTATCGTCAAAATAGTAAAACACAGTCTATTCATACTACAGCATTTGCCAATAGACTTAATGATTTGGCATTTCATAAGAAAAACTGTGAAGAGAAAAATCGTAAGAGTTTTTAAAATCACTCGTTCATGTTTTTCACGCCCTTCAGCAATCTAATTATGTGCAATAAGCTGGTGTGGCTTTTTGCAGGTGGTCACTAGTTTAAGTCAGATAAACTCAACTCTTCTCTTAACTAAGAACTCTGAAAATGTGCAGATGCAAAAATGATGAAAAATGATGATTAAACAGGAAGAGCTATCTCATTTATACCAGGTATGATGCATAAATGGAAGCACCTGGATGTTACAAACAGTTTTGGTTTCAGAACTGAACCTAGACAGTCATATTTGGTTACCAGTTTCTAAGTGGAATCTCTAAGTTGTTACTTTTCACTTGCAGAAATTCACTGAGAAAATTTGAGAAATCTGCCCCAAATATCCATGAAAATCTAGGTTTGCAAAAATTCCGAGATGTTTCATAACCCTCACAATGTGACTAGCATTCACATGCCTTACTGTTCATTCTCATGAAATTCATATATATCTATGCAAAAACTGTTTCAGCAGGATTTGAAACTTCTCTTTCCTTCTCAAATGCTTCTTTTCCCTGTTTCCCCATCCAAGCAAACAGATGCTGGTTAGGCTCTGAATAATACTACAGTGATGAGCATCTCAGAAGAGCAAATATCCATTCAGTAGATCATGCCCCACCAAATGAAACTAAACTGTCTTTATGTAAATGCATTATTCTTAAAATACAGAGCAACTGGTATAAATCAATGTAAAAACACATCCATCACAGGATAGCTAAATGAACATAGCAATGCCCTTTACATAAGATCATGTCTTCTAGAAGTTTTTTTTTTTTCTTCACAACTCCTTTAGACTTATGTAACATTCACACTAACTGGCCTTCAAAAACAGGGAAAGCTAAACTAAAAATTCACAGTATTTATGGAAATCTACTCATAAAATTTTAACATTTTCACATGCAAAAAAATTCTGTTGGCAACTCTTTCATATTAAGCCGTAGAGGGAACTGAACCACCACTGCTCACTTGACAAAGTCAGTGGGAAGTTGTGTTCACAGCCTAGTCCAGGACTGACTTGTGGAAGTTGTGCTGATGTCAGCAGCAGGTGGATGCAAACAGGCAGGAAGGATTTATCTTGCTGTATTTTAGAGGAGCTTTCAAAAGAATAAATAACCAGCAAGCCTTACCTTGCTAGTCTCAAAGTTAAAATGCTCAAGTGTTCCTTTTTTATTTACTGTAGGAAAGCGGTAACATAACAACTTTTCATTGCATCAAATTTACTCTCACAGTCCTACAGGTGAAAAGTCACCCTACACTGTCTCCTGCTATGAGCACTGAGAGAAGGCAGGACTGTCCAGGCACCAAACAATAATTTACTGTGGCAGGAAAAACACAACTGCTTAAAATAACCCCCCACAGGTATCATGAACTCCTGATCCACCCTGACCTGTAATGTACCATTTTGATTAAGATTTAGCATCTTTCATACATTTAGAAGTGTTTGTAATAGGGCTTTGCTTCAGGTCTTCTGCATAGAAGGGATCATTCCTGAAATTAGGAGCTTGATATAAATTGTCTGTACCTTTTTCAACTCCTTGGTATTTTTAGTTTATATTTTTATAGAGAAAAAGAAAAAAGATGGGATATTTTCTTTGTGTTTTCATGTAGTTTGATAATGAACTGAATAAATAAGGAGTGGAATGAGAGGACTGGATAAATGAGGAGTGGGAGAGGTAATAGTTATTTAAAGATGATACATATTTTACATATATATATATGCATTTCTATCCTACTGGTTAAGCTCATGATTTTGCTTCATTGTCATTTTTATTTCCTTAAAATAATTATCTTAAGTTCATAAAAATAGCCCTTATCCTTTACATCCATGCTCAAGTCCCAGAATATGAATTCATTTTCTTGATCAGGCAATAATTTCCACTACTTTTAATACACACTGTACCTTGCTCCTCTTTACATACGAATCTTCTTCATATACATCACGTGAGAGGCCAAAATCAGAAATCTTCATTTTGCGCCCTTCTGCCACCAACACGTTCCTGGCTGCTAAATCCCGATGCACAAGCTTTTGGGAGGAAGCAACAGGAGTGTTTATGCTTTTTGTGAAGGCACCAGCTGCTCCCTATCACACACAGAGATCACCACTGCCCTGCCCTACCTTCATCTCTGCAAGGTACTGCATCCCTCGGGATATCTGCCATGCAAACGATATCAGGTCTCCCATCGTTAAGGCTCTCTCATCAGGGTTATCCAAATAACTGGAATTTCTGTTGCCATCACTGCCCACGTAGCTCGGGCCTACTTTTCGACTTTCCCTGAGGAAGCTGCGCAGGGAGCCGTATTTGGCGTATTCCACAATTAAATACAGTGGGCCTGAAACAAACAAACACACAGGCCAGTAAACAATTAACAAATAACCATTTCAAGGTTTTTTTCAAACAAGTCTCTTCTAATCAGCGCACTGTTTTGAACAGTCAGAGGCTCCAGACACCTCTGCCCTTTATGTAGAAAGCACCGAGTCAGCCATGAAATAAGAGTAATTTTAGCATAGGTTCTCTATGCAAAGAGAATGAATTTCAGGCTAAATCAAAGCAGAATGCTGGCTCTTGCCTATAGTCCTTCATCTAGATAATCTGAGACCAATAAAACAGACAACCTTCATACAAATTGGATCTGTGAAACAGCCTCAGTTAGAGAAACTTTCAAATAAAAATAATCTTCTTGAGCTTGTGATAGCAAGCTCAAATCATCTGCTAATTCCAGAACTGTGTTTAAGGTGCCTTTTGAGAGCACTAGAAACATTCTGGCATTACAATCCATTAATTTCTCCTCCCCATTACCCACATGAATAATACCTACTCAGTGCTGTAATGCTAAATACATTTGTCTGCCGTATCAAAGCCCTCCTACCCCATACGCTAATGAATTAACTTGATACTTATTAAGAGCCTGTGACTCAGAAACATTTCACTTCCTTTGGGATGAAAAATACATTGTACTGAAGAGAAAAAAAACCTAACCCGTCCCACTGGTTCATTACTAAGACTCAGAGATGACTCACTCCTGAATTACATTTTCTGTCTACAACTAAAAAGTGGCAATGGCAACAGAACTGGGTGGGAAGGGAAGGCAGGCCTTTGCCCGAGGCTGCAGAATCCATACTGTGATTTTAGGCTGCACAACTGCAGATGCAAAAGGAAGAGAATGTTGCCACGACACGTCATTTAAAATGAGCAATTCCTCTGCACAACAAAATTTGCTTCACTGGCAATTTATAATACATGTGTCTGCAGATTTTTCCCCTTGAAATATATTTGTTGATGACTGTGGCTTTTAGAAACTATTTCCTAACTAGAGGGAAACAATAATTTCGTGACAGTGGAGGAAAACTGAGTATCAACCTAACTATCCAGCTATATTTGTCTATAGATGGCTGTAGTTGTCTATTTACATTGTTTTAGTATAAATAATAACAACAATAATTAAAAACTCAATTAAACTTGAAATATAACCAGTATTTGAAAACACTTACTGATTATTAACGTAATATAAAATATGTATTGATTGGAAGAGAATTCACAGGAGACTTGCTAATTTAAAATAGCTTCAGAATCAAAATGTGCATTGAGGAAAACCACAGGACGAATGCTTAGTTACACTGAATTGGTATTTCCCCTTCCTTTCAAATACTGGTTTTTTTATATATCCCTCTTTTTTCAGCCAACAACAAATTTAAAAGGTGCTCAGCAGTTATTAAGCAGTTGTTGAAATCCACCAATGTACTGCATTTTATTTCCATTCTGGATGGTTTCATCTTAATAACAAGCTTTTAGTATTTACCATCTTGACTGCAGGCTCCATAGAGTTTGATGACATGAGGATGGTTGACTTGTTTCAGAAGGTTGAACTCTGACAGGAGATCTCGCAGCTCACTCTGGGAAGCATTTTCTGCAGAAAGTGACCAAAGACACACTTCTGGTTAGGAAAGCATCACTAAAGAGTTCTCTATGTACTGTCCGAAATATGAGATCTACCATCTCTCCCGGACTTAGCAAGAGGCTGGAAAACTCCCTACTTCCCCACAGAAGAGAAATTGCTTCACAAGCATATGAAAGCCAAGATCTCAGGTTGATCAAACAAAAGACTCGCTCCTTCTCCTAAATAGATTTTCCAACAGAGTAAAAATCCACTAATCTACTGGCTTACTCTTGTAGCACACATCCAGATTTAGAGCTCAGAAGCTAAATGTACAGTTCAGACTGATTTTCCTGGGGGACATGTATGCAGACTTCATTGATGTCAGTGAGAATCATGTGGCAACATATGGCCCCTAGAGGCTTTCTTAGCCTTTCAAGTGTTTTGTCTTTTTGCAGCATTCTTCAGACTGACAAGCTTCCTCTTTGAGTGCGCTGGGGCTTGAAGGAGATCCCTAGTCATGAAGACACCATAGGTCAGAGATAAGCCTTCTTCTTCCTCATCCTTAATCTCTCTGACACACAGAACTGTTCTGGATAGTGCCTCCACTGACATTACTGGGCATTGACAAGGATGTGTTCATCCTGATTTAAGGATACCAAAAACAAGTTTGGCTTCTGCTCTTTGGTACTGTACTATTTTTTTCATAAAGGCTGTGAGCACCAAAGGATTTATTTGCGTATTCATGTGTGACCACTTGCCCTGGTTATAAAAATAGTTATTCTGTTCTACTGTTATGTTTGTATCAGAACTATATGTTTGTAACAGCCTTATATTATCTTGTAGTCTGAAGCTGCACTCAAGAGTAGAGAATCTTCTACCACAGGGAGCACAATATCAGCTGGCTTCTCACTACTGACAAAGACTACAGAAAATTATGTAAAACAAAAATGTCAACTTAATGCCTGAAAGAAAAGTCTTATTTTTGTAGTTCTGGAGCTGTGTGACATGAACAAACAGAACTAAGTTCCCCATGTACCATGCCTGTTTGTCTGCTGAAAAAACTAACTTCAAGTGGAGACATTTAGCTCTAAAGCTTTATGCCCCTGGTTTTAACAAATTCTGAATAATTTGTATTTATGTATTGGCTGGTGTTTTCCCCTTTAATTTTATTGTAATGAGGGCATTCACATCAGGCAGGAGGTTCAATTTAATTCATATGAGAAAAGTGGTAATAATGGGCTGAAAAAAATTATCCATGTGTTCCTTTAAACCTCTATCCATAGCTCCAAGACTATTTTGGCTAAGCTAATTGCTCCCTGTTCCCTCCCCAGTACCTACTGCCAACTTGTCACAGTCGGGAAAGTCCTGCCCTGGTCTGTTCTTAACCAGATTGTGCCCATCTACCCAGCTCAGGCAGGAGATCTCTTTTATGCAATAAGAGGTGTGCCTACCATGGCCTTTTAAAGATCAGCCAGTGTGTAACAGTCCCAAACACTTGGACTGACGACCTGCTCTGCACCTGTTCCAGGGAAAGAATGGGTGATGTTGGCCTGATCCAAAGTAACTGTCCTTTGTCCTTCCTGGCAGCATTGCAAAGGCCACTGATGCTAATGCACTGCTCCTTATGCTTCAACTGTCATGTGTGACCAGTAAAGTTAAGCCAATAACAGCACATAAATATTTGCAGAATGACAAATGTTCTCCACAGTCAAGTTGGAAAATGGAATTTCAGGTGACTACCTGCAATTTAATTTACATTACAGAGGGATTCATTAAAGCCTGAAGTATTACGGTAAATGTCAGATCAATTTATTAAAATAAGGTGCTTAAAATAAAGGTTTACTCCTTCAGATTGTCAATTCTGTCAACTCTTTCCGTCATAATAGCTAGGGAAAACTGAATGTCAAATCATCTGCAAGTAAAAGCAACATTTTTACCACTATGTCTTGGAATCTGAACTCAGTCACACGTTGATGAAAATGTGCTAGAAAAAGCAGTGTCACTAAGTGCACAAATAAACATGAGATGAAATAGTGACTATTGTATTGACAATGATACAATACAGGTCATTACTTGAGTATTACAATAGTTAACTAATCTTCACTTCAAAAAAATCTTCGTTCCTAAACTTCCTGTATATGACCTATTGTGCACTGAACCTCTTGCAATGAAGGCATGCACTGTATAATGCATTTATGTCTTAGGTAAAGTGGTGGGATATGCAGAAATCTTTCCTCTCAAGGAGCAGCAAATGTGCTTTGAATATAACAGAGATGCTAATAAGAAGTATAACATTTTCCTGTAATGACACACTTTTACTTATAAGCAGCCCTGAATGGTTCATGCAAGGCCTCATATTATCATCTTAACATTTTCTAGGCATACTTTTTTTCCCCCAGGTTTAAAAGCCTTAAGGAAAACTGAAGACAGCAGGAGACAGCACTGGGTTATTCAAGCCATTTTGACAGAGCTCCTACTGATTGAAAAGCAAATCAGAAAGTATAAAACTAGACGGAATTCTCAATCAGAAGAGTAGTTTAATAGGTCTGTTCTGTCTCTTCACATGACTATAACAGGCTTTATTTAAAAAGCTTTGTCCAAGCAAACCAGATAGAGTAAAGAAATCTGAAAGCTTTAACAAACCCTTGCAATATATTCGTCAATGCCAAACAAAATTAAATACATTTGCTATGTTCAGACAGAGACTCCTTGCACATCATGATTTAGAATTACTTACTTGGATCAATGTGATGCTAGCTGCTAAAGTCACAAATCTGCAGATTGTGACTGTCAGAATATATCAGAATGCTGGAAGAAACAAAGGCTGTGACATTAGTGGCTTTTTATCTGACCTTTTTTTTTTTTTTTTTCACACTAGCCCCTCTTAAAATCCATTCAGAGGTTACCACAAATAGTTTGCAAGTCATTTCAAGCCCAGATGGGAAATTACCTTTTAACATTTTCACTGCCACAGTGGTATAGCCAGCCCTTCCCTTGAGTCGGAAAGCTGTTGCCTTGACGACCTTTCCGAATTCTCCTTCTCCAAGAGTCTTGCCCAGAACTAGGTTCTTCCGAGGGAATTCCCACTTTGGATCTTCCTGCAGGAGAGAAAAGAAACCCTGTAAGATGAAGCAAGGAAAGGAGTGGCTATTCCTCAGGAATAGGTGCACTTCAGTGTGCAGTGTTTGGTTGCTCTTTTTATCAGTATCAGTACATTTATATAAAGGCTTCTGGATACTGAGGTATTTTGCAAATGTATTTTCCCTTACCTGAAAACAACTCCTTCAAAACAGGCTGTACATGTAGTCTATGGGTAATGGATTACATTTACAGATCTGGGAAATCAGGTACAAATGAAAAATGAAGTGATACAGCTTAAATGCTTGCTTTCAGAATAACTACAAATGTTACTTTCACTGAGAAGTAAATCAGTTTTACTCACAGAATAAGGCTTTCCCTTAAGAACTGATCAGAGGCAACAATCATCCTCTTATAAAATTAGGGCTAATAAGCCTTAAGGTTGCAAAATCATGACAGATATACAAACCAGACAAGAAACTAAAGCAAACAGAGCACAAGGTCTCTGAAGACCTCACTACCTAACATTCAAATAGATTTGACATTGCCACATAAAGTGGTAGTGTTTCTCTACCACGTTGGTTCATGAAAACGCCCCATCTGGCAGGAATCCTGGGTAGTGTCTGATTCAAAGCAGGAAAAAATAGAGTAAAGGTATGACAGCATGACTGGGCAAAAGTCCTTAAATGTGGGTAAAACTCCCACACCAACTGAAATCTACAAGCCATGTATCAGAAATCAGGAGGAGATCTCAGGAGGGATTTTTTTGTTATGTTTTAAACTCAGCCTTTTTGTAGTACTTTGGCACGTCATAGAGAGTACAAATCTGCTGATGGTTAGTACTTAACTGGACAATGTTGAAAGTAAAACCACAGCACTGGCTCGTTTGGTTACGTTAGTAAAAATCTGGCTTAAATTAACCTAAAATGTTACAATATATTAAAGCATAACAAAAAAGGAAGAATATACTGGCCTTATAGAGCAAATTAAAATGTTTATGCAATTACTCATGAACTATCTTCAGTGCACGTGATTTCCAATGCTGTTACTTGAAGGTAATGGGTGTTTCCAGGAATGGACTGCATTCTTGTAACATCGTCGCGTGCGTAAACAAGGCTGACATCAAAACAGAGCAGGCAAAAGGACTTCAGGCTTACTGGTATTTTAAAGGTGTCTACAGACACCTGGTTCTCCATGGAATCCAGGGAGGGCCGGCGGACGTTGCTGGAAGAATAGCTGATGGGGTAGGACTGCACCGGGCGCCGGAACGTCATCTCCGCCGAGGCGATGGGCGGCTTTGGGGAACTCTTGTGGTACCGGTGGATGCAGTAGTAGGAAACCAGCACAGAGATGACAAAGCACAGCACCACTGCCCCTGTGATCACAGTCTTGCACACATCATCACACAGTTGCTCTGTGGACCAAGAGGAGTTTCTTAGAACTTTCCTTGTGGTCTCTTACTTTTGCACAATAATTCAGTTTTAAAGATGCAAACTACTTCATGCTATGCTTATTACTAGCCAAAATAAAAACAATTTAAAATATCCATTATCTGTTTCAAACAACTGCACAAAGCTTTCTGTTTGAACAAAGGTCAGTGAAAAAAGTAATGCGCTCCTCCTCCTAACACCACGGGTGATGGTTGTCTCTGACATTTTGAAGCTGAGATTTTTCAGAAATTACCAGGAAGATGGAATTACTTGAAAGTAATAGAAATCATTATTCTAATTCTCCTAGCTGCCCCTGCAAATATCAGGTAAGTCTCACTGAAATGCAAATGTTGCTGGAAATGCTGAAGGATGACCGACTTGTTTGTCAAGTAGCAATGAACAAGAAAGAATCCTTAGCCAAAGCTATAAATAACCCACTCTGGAAATTTTCATGCTCCATAGTGGATGTCAAGGTGCCAGTTCTTCACTAGTTTTGTATTAGCAGTCTCTGACTGAAGACACTGCTTATTAACATGGCCACAAGTGCAGACTGTTCTATACGTTCACATGATATATACAGAGAAAAAGATTACTATGAGCACAGCAGATAGACTTACCTTTGATATCATCTTTCTCACAATAACAGTTCTGTCTTGGGAAGCAGTAACAAATCCCATGTCCTGACTTAATTCCAAGATTTCCAGTGCCCTTCCCATGGCCACCAATAATGTTTCCACCTAATCAAATACAGATAACAGGCTAAGATTCTTACAGCTAAAGGGAAAAGAAAAGGCTCAGTGTTCCATGGGTTTACCCCTGTATGAATCTGGAATCTAACCAGGGAGCACAGTGCATGGATAATGACATGAGAGAGATGGAAGAAACTAAATTCTGAAATTTCTGAGATTCTGAAATGGGGGGACCTTGCACTGTTTAAACATTAGTCCTCATTAGCAGTTATTGAGTTCTGTTCCTGCTTCTGGTGCCAATTTCCCCGTACCTTGGAAAAGTCAGCCTACTGTTCCAGGTATCATTTGTTCCACTGTCAAATGGAGAAAACAACACTTAATCACCTCTGCAAAATGCCACGGGAGAGTCTAGTCAAAGCACTAAGAGTAAATGCCAAGTGCAAGTGATAAAAACAATGAATCTCACTATCCAAAAACACATTATTTAATTTTAGAAAAAGAAATGCAGAAACTCATACACTTGATTTCAAGGAGGAGTTCTTTGTGCAGAGTAACAGTAACTGCATTTCCAAGTAAATAATTTTTTTCTGTATATGTTATAAAAATGACCACTAGTAGTGACATTTTTAATCTCTAAACTGCATAATCACAAACAGCACAGCACTTTACAGACAGCTCAGATGGTTAATTTTGGAAGAGACTGTGCTGAGTCATCGCCCTCTGAGCTGACACTTAAAAGCACTGGTGTTGCCAAAAATTCCTCATTATCCTCCCTGCCTCTCCCCAGCCAAGTTTCTCCATCATGAAGAGGTGATGAAATAAAGTTTCCATTTGCCACAGAAAATCATATGTATTTATCTATATCTGTCTATGTTCAAAGACCTGGAAGAACAGGGAAGCAGGGAATGAGCCAGTCCTACCTAACCTGTTCTTAAGCAGCTGCTTACTACATAAAAGTCTCTTGTTCAGAATGCAATTAGGTTGCCTCTATTTGATAGGCACAGCCACAGCACCAGCTGTTTCAGCTGAGTGTCCTTAAATGTTATATTCATAGTAGTACTGTGAGAAAGCAATTCTGGGACTCAAGGACACAGCCATCACAATGACAAATGAATTACAAAAATGAGTATTTTCACAACTGTCTGTACTTAAAGAATATCCTTGATCTTAACACATCTCGGCCTTTCTATTTATTGTTTGCCATTCCCAAAGAAATGTCCCCTGCCAGTAAAAGCTGATAAAATGGTACTCCTGCAGCTCTGAGCTCTCAGAACACACTCATATTTTTTTGTCTTCCAGTATACTGCTTTTGGGCCCCAGCCCAGGTTCTCAACTGTGTCAAGTCGTGTATACAATTATTCAACTCAGGCGTTAAAAGGCCATGCATAACATCCTGAAAACCTGGCTTACTCGTCTGCTTATTATCCAGTCAGACAATATTACTTTCAAGCTTCTGTTGAGCAAAATATTTGACGCTGCGTATGTTGCACATATCTTAGCATTCCAGACCCTGGCAAAAATATTTCCACTTTTAAAATGACAAATTATTGCAAATACTACCAATAAAGAATTATTTCAGATGATTGGGGAAGTTACTTGCATTTTCTTCAAGCATTTTTGCCACTTAAGGGATTGTTTTTATGCACTCTGATGAAATAATTATCTTTCTGATAACACCAATATACAATATACAATCCACTCTTGCATGTAAGAAAATACAGTGAAGCCTTTTTAGTAATTAATTTTATAGAAGAACATTAAGTCCCAGCCCGTAAGAAAATGCTAGTTGTTCTAAGACTCCATGTTAAAATCTAAACTTGGGGTCTATGATGCCAGAGTCAGAAGAAGCATTCAAGAAACATCCACATCTTTATTCTTGAATTAGACTGTTGGATAAATTATCATCTCACAGAAGATAGAAATTGCTCAAGAGAATTACACTGTTTTTTCTACCCTATATATCTTCAGGGTGAGTTGTGAACTTGCAGGCATTCACAGGTATACGGGTGGAGTGTAGAAATACATGCTCAAGTAAAAAGAACAAACACAAATGCATTTCAATTCTTCCTTCATAAATTCTGTTCATATGAGTCCCTGCCTAGGTCTTCAAATAGGTAAGACAGTAGATCATTCTGATGGCCACCTGTCAAAAAAGGACAGGTACATTTCCCCAGATGATCCTCTGTAAACACATTTATTTTAAATGGAAATTTGTTTCCTCTTATGTATCCAAGAGTTCAAACTGTACTTCAGTTAGGAAGCAGGGCAGTAACATGCCTAAAACCTATACCTCTTCAGCAAGTACCGCACTGAAAACCACTGTGAATCAACAGGGAGCACAATGGGAATTACCGAGAAAACCTTATCCCTCCCCCTCAGTCAGCCAATGGGTGGCACCTGCCTGGCTCAAAAAAGGTCAAGATTAATCCCCATAACCTTAAGTCGTTTGTATGATTCAAATGCAAGTGTGCCAATGCAGAGATGTTGAGCTTGTAAAAGTATCTGCGCTCGGGAAAGCAAAATTTGAGAAGCAATCAGAGGTGACACAGAAAAGCCCCTCCTACAACATTCCCTACTTGTGCAGTCTTGGGGGCACACGGCCGGGTCTCTGCCCTCCACCACATCACAGATGCCATCCGGACAAGTCTTGATGCTCGGGGTGCACGTGGAATAGTTTGTGGTGATCCCTGTTAACAGAGAAACAGCTGCACTAACACCACGAGGAAGGAAAGTCCCTTCCATCTTCTCAGGGCACACTGACACTCTGAAGCACAGGTCACGGTGCTTTTTAAAATTAACATCTATGACTATAAACACCTGATAAAGTAACAGGCAAGACAACAGATAAAGGCACTGAAAGAAACAATTTTTGGCATTCTTTTCTGCTTTTGACAGCTCTCTGGTCATGTCACTTGCAGCTACAGTGAATATTGCTTGAAAAAGAGCCGGCTGACCACTTTGAGACTGAAGAGCAGCTTTCACAACTGAGGATGTCTCTCCACAATTTCATCCACTTGAATACATGGGTTACAAGTGGTTGTAGAGAATGTATGACACTTATGCAGGTTGAAGGGATCAAGCACTGACATAGAACCACTGCTCTGGAAGAGTCGAGTGCTGTCGCCCGTCAGATCTGTGCTACAGACTGCAGAAAAGAGACACGGCTTTGTGCTCACTGTCTGCTGGGAGCACCTGCTCAGCACCTGCTCCAGTCACACTGCTGCAAGCTCACTTCACTACCTGCTGGTTTATCTATCATGTTCAGCATCACAGGGACAAGATGAAGTATGGTCATTCCAACTTCACCTCATTTTCCGTCCTAGTGCATGCTTCTTATGGATATTACGATTATTTTTTTTAGCTTCTGTGTAGTTTACCATACCATGTTTTCCAGTCAGAATAAATCAGTTTGTATCTACGGATGTCAAATGCACTATTACAACTAAACAGAAGTTTGACTTCACACAACATAAATGTACCTTTTCCACTCCCTTGTCTCCATTGGCATCTTCCTGTTAGCACTCCCAGGCCACCACACTCTTCACATTCACCACGGTGCTTACTTATAGCACAAGAGTCAGGGCAGTCCTCTTCTTTTTTTAAAACTGTTGGGAAAAGTTCAGGACAAGGAAAATGAACACACAAGCAGGTCAGCTCAAACCAGGAAAACTCTGTTCTCAGGGACAGATAGGAAGGAAAGAAAGATGAAGAAAGCAGTGAAAGACTGAAAATTGACTGACCGATAGATAGCAATTAAAGAAAAGCTTATATGTTCCTTTTCTGTGAAATAAAAGATAAACAGCAAGATCATGAAGGCATGGTTATGTCTGCTTGATAGCACACTGTCATTGTCTAGAACTATAGATATGTGCAAACATACTGATAACAGAAGAATGGAGAGCATACGTACTTGGAGCTTCATACAGAGCTTTTATTTAGGGGAAAATACTTAGTTCGTGGGCTAACACAGTAGTAACCCAAAGAACACCAGCTAGAAATGTGTTTTCAGACAATATGAGGCTTGTACAAAAAAAAAAAAGAAGTCCACTGCAGGTTTTTGTTTCTTTTTCTTCAACTCATTTGCTCTTGGCATAGGAGTTCTGATCTGATAGAAGGTAGCAGAGCTGTTTATCAGGTAGAATTGTAAGGTCTTGCATAAAATGCAATATAGTTTCCAGAGAAATGAGTATGTTTCCAGTGAAATCCTCCTCTGTGGCTGTTATAGGATATTTCTAACTTCCTTCCCCATAAGGGTGGTTCATCACACTGCCCTTAAGAACTCAGTGTGACTGCTACATGAATGTTAAGAAAATATTTTAAAAAGTTGTAGAGAGAAGGGGGGAGAAAAATCAATGAAGAAACGTACTTGGGCCAGATAGTTCTTTTTTCGAATAGATAGATAGACATACATACACACATATACCTATAGACACTTCTTCCACGGGAATGTGTGAAATACCAAATAAAGGTCACACACACACACACGCTCAAGATTCTTTTAAATCAAAGGTCATGGTGAACATTATGAATTGCATATAATCCCACCTTTCTGTGTATTAGTTCTTCAAACAAATAGCTACTACAGGAAGGTCTGAATCAAAACTCAAAATCCAAACTCTGTGATCCCTATCTTGTAGCTCAGATTCATTTTCATTGTTAATGCCATCATTTTACAGATCACTCTGCTAATGCATCACCTCATATTGGTAACACATATTAATAAATAAATGGATCTGACTGGGGTACTTACGAGTCCCTTCCAGGACAACAGTGAGGAGGGTTTTGGTGTGTTTCCTGCTCTGCCTGTCAGTGGCTTGAACAGTGTATTGTATTTCCTTGCACTCAGGCCTGCGCAGCGCAGAGGAATCGTTCACATAGAGGCTCCCGTACTTGTCCTCTCGGCCTTGCAGGATGCTGACGGGATAGCAGCTCGCGTTGGGGGACAGCAACTTGTAGGTGATGTTTACCCCACGGAATTTCATGCAGTTTTCAATGCAGATCTTTCCTATCTAAGCTCAAACATTAACAAAGGAATCACAGACAGGAATAAAACTCTACACAAAAAAATATTTACTGCTTCTTAAAAATATCTGAAATAAAATGGAGCATACTATACCTTGCCAAATTCAGCGTTTATTTGGGGTTTACAGATTCATCATTTTCCTACAAATGCAGTATGTAAACGCTTTAAATGTGATTTATTCTCAGTAAAAATGAGAGGTAAAGCATTACTGTGTCTTCAGACCAGCAGTGGAAATGTAAAAAGCCTTGACACAGGCTCAGTGGTATGTGGTGCCTACTGCTGATGATCAGCAGTGTTCAATGAGAACAAGACCCAGTGATTTGGGAAAGTCTGAGTTCAATCCCTCAGGCTGTCCCAGGCTGACCATTGAAAAAAACTTTCGTTGTCTATGAGAAATCAAAGAGCTCAGCATGAACAAAGCTGAGACTCTTTTCAAATAACATAGAAATTGCTACTACATAATTTTTGCAATATTACAGTCAAAAAGTTTCTGGCTAGAAGAGCTCTCTGAAAGCCTTAAAAGGAATAAGAACCTCATTGTTTCCCATTTACAATTTTAAAACATTTTAATCTAAAAATGAAAATATGTTGGTTTGCCATATTTGAACTTCTGTGTGCCAGAGCGTCTAGGCTAGAACACTCCTCAGTCTAAAACACATCATCTAAGAAGCACAGGAATGTAAAGCCCCATCTCCTGTCCAGCTCCTATAGGAACTGATCCAAAGCTCACTTTGGTATTTCCATTTATAAGAGTGGGATTACGATCAGACCAAGAGGCATTGGCTTTCTTTGCAGGGAAAACCACAATGTGAAGGGTGGGGTGTCATTGAAAGGAACTTGGTGATGGATTATTTTCAAAGGCTGCAGTTAAGAAATATTTTCAAGAAACACCACTGCTGTTAAAAGCATATCTGAACATCTTGGTTTCAGCATTCTTACTAAAGAATGTTATAACAAAAAGAAGTTTTTGTGTACTAAGACCTCTTGCCATGAACCTGGACTACTTAAAGTCAGAGAGGCAGCCTTTGCAGTTCTAGAAGCATACTTTGTTATAGGATAATCCCACTTCATCTAGCTTATTCCCATTCACATCACAGATGGGTCATTTGGCACCATTCCTGTCAGGATTTTTAGGTGGCAGGATAACACAGACAGACAATTACAGCCATCAGGAGCAAGGCCATTTCTTTCTGGTCGTCTCCTCTTCACAACATGCTGGGACTGGCAGGAAGAAGAAGACGACAAGATTTCCACTGTTCATAAACTCTGTCTAGACACAAGGTCTAGACATGTCCCTTCCAGAAGCACATCACCACAGCTTTGGTGCTGCACTGCAACTGGCAGTGCTTTGCAACTGCTCGGTCAGTGCTCCTCTGAGGCAGGAGGAGAACACAGTGATGATCCATGGCATTAACCTTTACACAGACCACACTGAACTGCCTACTCTGTCATAACTGCCGTTTCCAGGCACCTTTGGGATCACAGCAATTTCCTGCAATGGGGTAGGAGAAGACCCCATAAATTCAGGGTCCCTGAAGAGCTATCCTTAGAATAGCACATTGGTCAGTTTTGCTTTCTCTGTATAATTTGAAGAGAAGCTATAAATGCCTCCCTCAAGAGATTTCTACAAGAAAACCTTTCTCTTTTTGCCTGATTCTGCTAAGAAAAGCCTAACCTTGTAACTCTGCTCTGCTTCACAGGTTCTGGAGCCAGCTCAGCTCTCAGGTGCAGCAGCGCACAGCTCCAGGGGAAAAATTAGAAGCAGCTACTTCCCCTTTCTTGTGAGGGTGAAAAATGAAGTAATCAGGGTAAAGGGTAGTCAGGTGTAACATCAGCTTACAGGGGAGGAACCTACAAAGGTGCAATTTGCAAGACTCTCAACAGCCAACACAGAAATGCCATTATTAGAAATAAGAACAGAAAAATCCATCTTTTGAGTTCCAATGTTTAATAAAGTCTGGGTAATGATAATGTTCCTCTTCACTGAATTCCAGGGACATTTGGACATATAACCTCTCTAAGAATCTCAGCCAATGTTATTCATCATTTGTCTCAGTAAATGTCAATAGAGGTTTAAGTCCTTTGATAAGTTAAATGCCACTGGGCAAGCCTGAATCGTCAGGCCATGCTTCTGTTATTCAATTCATTTAGCTGCTCAAATAGACAAATGGCATCAGCCCAGCAGTTAATAATTTCTTCACGCTCCTGTGTTTTCCTTAGGGCAAAAGACAGTTCAGCCTTCATATTGATTTGGCCCAGTACTTTCCCTGACTACTCTGGCACATCAAGGCTAATTATGCCGCCAACTTTAATAACGTGACGTGCTGGGGACTAAGCTGCTTTCACAGACTAGTGCTCCAAGCTGAGCACACTGTCAATTCAAACCCAGTTTCAAAAGTAAGTGGATGACACTTTAACTAACTGAGAACACCACCTCCAGAGCCAGGATGAGCTTTGCACTTCGCTTCTCAAGAGCTAGAACAAAATCTCTTTGTGAATTTGTGTTTAGGCAGCACAAAGAAAAATATCTCTTCCCAGAGACTTGGAGTTCTTGCCAGGAACAGTTTTCCCTGCTGCTACTGCCACCCAGTGAAACTGCACAATTAGTGGGAAATGCTACTGTTTCCAAAGATGCTAAAATTCCTTTTCAGATGTTTGACTCACATGACAACATTCAAAACCAGTCGCTTTAAAAGTCAACTGGCTTCTTTTGGTTTTGCACCCCAAAACAAAAAAAAAAAAACCAACCACACACATACTCCCAGATTTTAAAACTAAAGTGTTCAAGCAATCTAGGGTATGCATAGATAACCATGGTTGTCCAAACTTAATCTGGAACGCATTCATTCATAATAATATTGTATGCATACACCTATATATCAAAACACGCACACAGAAAAAAACCCAACCAATTCATTAACCTAAATTCATACACACCTAACAGGTAAGTGTCCACATTTGTTTCAGTTACAGCCATGCTGTGACACAGGTAGAGTTGGGGCACATTTCTAGATGCAAGAGTCAGACTATGAGTATCCTACATACCTGTGCTATTATTTCTTTTAGGGGGAAACTCAGGTTTCAACCTATCCACAGGCAAGAGGCAAGGGTAAAGCTTTCACAGCCTGGTGCTACAAAAGCCACAAACCTAACACCAAAAATAACTTGATCTGCACAAAAAGAACAGAGTATCCTCTGAAGTTTCTAACAGACTGCAAATTGAAAAATGGCAGCCACAAGGCACCATGAAATGTCATAAAGGAGTAGCTTTTTGTAGTGAGGCTGCTACACAAGCACACTTGGTACCTTTCTCTTATTTAGGCTGTTCAGTGCAGACTGTGGACAAAACGTCCCTTGTCAGAGCAGTAGAATTTTTATTGGTCGTGTACAGCCTGTTCTGTACCCTGAAGAGCTATCAAGCAGCAATGCATTTCATCAGATTAGATAGAAGAACATGCAATATATCTAACTTTCCCTTTTCTTTCTTTTTACAATTAGCCAGAGGCTTAAAGATTAATAAAACTTAATTCTTCCTTAAAAGTCTTCTAATGAATTGGTTTTCTCTGCAATTGGGATGACCATATTTTAATCTCAGTCCTCCTCTCTGCAACAATAGTTACAAGCCATGCTTTCCAGCAGCTCTCCCAAAAGGGTTCATCACTGATGTTTTTAATATTCGTTTTCACAACATTAATTATATTTAACTAGTTCTTATTAATGTATATGTTCCATAGGAATTACATTGTAATTTTCACCTGATTAATGTCAACCTGTTAGAAAGTGTCTCTGGAAAGCATTATTAACGGCAATGGTGGTGATTAAGCTAAAACAAGGGTTAAATTAGGAAACACATTAATTACCAACTAGCCATTACCTAAAGAAAAGCCATTAATATACTGAGACTCGAAGAGCTGGACAAATTTCTTTTTTTTGCCCTTGGCATTGTTCCAGTTATTCATGCCTAAACCACTGATGGTTTCAAGTCCTCCTGTCCCCAACATGTTATTTCTCTCCGTTAGTACTTCCATGTGTGGCCCCTCCTCTGTTTTATGTCGTGGGAGAGGTACTGCCCAGCCTACCTGCTACCTCCTACATCCAGCAACAATCCCACTGATACCACATTTTTCACTGATTCTGCTCACAACAGTTAACACCAACTGTAATGCATCTCGTCCCAGTGAAGCAGCTCTTAAGCTCCATCAGAAAGGGGATGTATAATCCTCATGGTTCTTACCTGTGCAAAGCGTTCAGCGTTTCTGTTCACTGTGAACTGGTAAGTTATGTTTGAAAACTGGATGCTGACAGGGAGGATGGAGACATTGAAATGAAGCATCACCGATCTTTCTGGGCCATGATATTCTGTGTCATTCACCAAAACATCCAGCTGGAAGGAACGATGCTCTGTGACTGAAATGCTTTTATTCAGTACCAGTTCTGCGAAGGAAAAGATTAATCTATTAGCAATGCACATTACCTCCAAATGTATATTTTAATACTGCAAGTCCAACAAAAATAGATGTAGCAAATTTAATTATACATATCCAAGTTTCCTAACAGGAAATAGAAGGCAAGTTAAATATGAAATAAGTTCTTATGGAGTTATGCTCTATGTCATTCAAGATGTTTGGGAGGCCTTCTTCCCTTTTACCTACCAAGCCAAGAATCCTACAATCAAAACCTCTTGCTTATCAGTTTACATATCATCATCCCATACACTCCCTATCACAGAGATGGACAAGCTCCATTTTTTCAGTACATATTTAAAACTCAGTGTTTTCTTTACTTGAAATTTCTCAGCTTTCTCTGGATCAATAGTTACAAAATGCTCAGAAAAATTCAAGAGCTTATTGGTCAACTACTAACAAGCAACGTCTCCTTTATTTGAAGGAAGAGTCCTTACTGTACTCGTGCCGAGTTCCCCTCACTTGGCTGCCATTTGGGCTGAAGTGGATTTCATCAAAGATGTGCTCTACACGAAATGTTTCACTTATCCAGGGATCGTCAGTAATGATGGTTCCTGTGTATTTCTTTCTGCTGCTTTCAAGGGGATAAATGGGTGTGGTGTCTGCATCGTACACAGTCAGAGTGGAAAGAACAGTGCCCTGCAAGGAAACAATAAATGGCACTGCTGAAGGAAGACTTCTTCTTCTGGTAACTGTTTTGAAATACTGGTCAAACAAGACTTTCCAATGGTCACTGAAACCCAGGCAAATGCATTCATAGGTGTCTTGTCAAGACCTGTGCTAGTCAGGAGATGGCAGCAAACTCCCAAAATCAGTCTTTTCCCTTCCAGACACAAGTATGATCAAAATGTAATTTGAAGGGAAAATTGACTACCAAGAGATCTTGTTGTTAGGAAACTAAAGTTCTCTCACGAAAAGCACATCATTTATGCCCCCAAAGGAATGTCTTCGTCACTGCTCCCACGGAAGAACCAAGGAACCCATCTGAATGGGCATACCGAAGCAAGGGGTGTATGTGTACAGGGGCACCAAAAACACTCAGGGATTGAAACCTCTTGAAAGATCAGCGTGGCATGGTAAGGGAAAAATGGGAGGACACCATTAAAACAAGATCCTGGAGCTCACCATTAACAGCCTGGAAACTTCACAGGTGCAATGTTTGTAGAAGTCAACCACTACTTACTTGTACAGCATCCTAACAAATGTTCTGAACATAGTTCTGATATATTACATAGATTTGCATGTATGGGACAGATACACACATACACTTGCTCTAACAAGACAGTTTTAATCCCTGGGGGAAGCAACCCTGTAACAAACAGAGCTCAGTATGGAGAGATCCACAGCAATCTTGACCACAGACTCAGCAATGTCCATCCTGATCTTAGAAACTGCTCAAATTTCTTCACACTGTTTAATTACAAACTCAAGCTCCTCTTTCACTGGGATCTGAGTAAGACATAACTTGGGGAATCCTACAAACAGCATTTTACAATCACAGATCTGCAGAGCGTGGTGTGGTTTTGGGCTCGTTGCCGAGATCCATTACCCAGGCAGAACATGATGCTTCCCAGGAGTTCTGCCTCCCACTGCTGCGCTCACACTTCAGGGACTAGGTAAAGGAGAACATGACCAACATTACCTCTTTCCTGTTGAACTCCACGACAGCATCTGCAGTATCAGTGCCATTGGGAAGGAAGGGAGGAGAGTCATCTTCATCTAACACATTCACCAGGAAGGGCACCTCCACCTGCATTTCCCTGAATCCCTCTCTGACGGTGCACTTGGCAATGAGCTCGTATCGCTCCCTCTCCTCGCGATCCAGGCGCTGTGTCACCCGCACGCTGCTGGTGTTCTCGTTGTACCGAAAGGGAACACCTTCAGCTGCAAAACAGCCACAACACACACAGGGACAATCACTTCCCAGCACAGGGCTCTGACGGCTTTAGTACTCTTTTGCAGTCCAGTAAATCCCTCTGGACATCATGACTGCACAATAAAAGACAGACTCAGAAGTGAAACATAAGGAACTTCTGTGGTTATATTAGGGTAGGCAGAAAGCATGGAATATATGGGAAGATTCTACAGTTTAGAAGCAGCACAATTTAAAGCTCAGGATATTCTGAGTCTACTTTTAGCAGATACAAAATTCTAAAACTGATCTTTTCTTTAGGGAAGGGGATACTCCTCCTTCCCATTCAGGGTTCAGTTTAGGTTTACAAAGGAACTTCCCTTATAGAATCAAATCTAGAGGATCTACTACCAAAGAGATTTTTTAACAGTGCAGCTGTTTGAATCTATTGCTAGTATGTGAGCGGCTCAGATCCAGTTTTACCTGCTAGCAATTTGTAGGAAATGCTGAGATTCTGACACAGATGATGAACTGAGGGTAACTGGAGCTGATGAAATGTACCAGGTGGTTTATTCTCCTTGATGTGAAAGGAGAGATCCATTTCTGTGAAGCAAAGCTGCCTTGCTGTCAGGGAACTGCAAGCTGGTGCAGTAGCATTGATCAAAGAGAGGAAAACCGTGGTGCGTGTAGCAGACTCACATTCCTTCTCTTGGAAAGGGTGGGATGAGAGGAAGACATATAGCATCACCTTAGATAATGGCATCCAACTTCCTACAGCTTCAGGGGGAAAAAACACCATGAGAAATATTTTACAGAAGACAAGCCAACATTTCTTTCCCTCATTTCCTACCATAGTCCATTATTCCATAAATGACCACTTAATGCTATTACTGGCAAAACAACTCCTCAATACACCATATGCTGGTGGAAACACCTTAAGCCTTAATAATTCAAGGAGGCCGAAAACTATAGAGCTTGGCACTAATTTTGCACCCACATCTACTAACATTTCAGTCACAGCATTCCAACAGTTTATTCCAATTGAGGATATGGACCAAACTGTCCAGGTTCAGAGAACAGATTGCTTCATCATTTTGAAATATAAAGCGGTGGACAAAAGATAAAATAGAAGTTAAAATCAACCTGTGGCATCTACTAATACATCCTCAAGCCTTATTTTGATTCCCTTGGTTTGACTACAGACAGCACAGTGATATCTCTGTAACAGATCTAACTCACTTGAAAAGAAGTTCTAGGTCACTTTGATCTGTAAGAACAAAACAAGCCTCTCAAGTGTTAAATAGCTATTCCTCCTTTGTAAAGCACAAATATTTGATATACATGAACGCCAAGTACCAAAAATGGATGAAATATCAAACACTCAGCACTTGAAAAATAAAGCATTAAGTGTCTGAAGTTGAAAATTTCAACATCAAGGCACCTAAGACTGAAGATAGTGTTGATATATGGATCTTGCAAACTGAAGACAGTTACTACAGACTCTCTCCAACAGTAAAATTTCTGCAACTGATCACAGTGGTATGCCATTAACTCCTCACCCATTTCCTCCTCCACTATCTAATGATACCTAATTTCCTCATAGATCAAAATCACCAAAATCAATTTACTGCTAGAGCATAAAAGAAGAGGAAAAAAAACTGAGATAAGGAATTTTTGTAGTTCGCAAAGCCAAATCTCAAGAGATCGACAGAGGTACAATTAACCATTTCTTCTGAGAGCTCCTTGGTGTTACATGCAAATGTACTTTGTAAATCCACGTCACCAGAATTCAAGGACCATTATGTAAGAATTTGAACCACTCTCACAGCACTAGTCTGGGCACTGTTAACACAATGGAACTGGTCTCACTTGCATCAGTAGATGAACGAACCGCAAATCTCAGCATAAAGCTGTGACCTATACAGCTGTGAAATGCAGAAGAAATATTTCCAGTAATGCACTCTCCCACCCTACTGGAGCTCCCAGTGTGAGCAACAGGATCTGTCCCAGGTCAGCATCTGCTTTGGCTGACTGCTGTAGGTTTCGCTGGGTCTGGTTCCTCATTTTAAAAGGGCAGATGTGTTTTTTCCAAATTTGATGCTCATCTTCCAATGGTGAAATCTCATAGTCTGAATGTATTTTGCTTTAAGAACAGAAACCTCAAGAAGAAAAGCTGGTCTTCTCATACTTACACAGCATGTTAAAGTCTTCTCTATCCAGGCTTTTGCTGAGGTAGAGAAGTCCTGTTTTTTCTCTGATTTGGAACCAATTATTTTCATGTGATCTTGCTCGAGAAATTATGAGATTCTGGCACAGATGAAAGTGGGCCACTTCCTCGTGGGAATCCTTCAAGGCATGGATGCGCAGGAGCGGCATTCCCGCTGGCTCGTCAATGTAGACATTCTCCAAGTACTCCTTCCTGGGGAAGTAGAGACCCAAGGCCGCTGCAAAGGAAGGCACACGAGAGAAGAGGCAGGTCCAGTTAAATGATTTTTGCACTGGTGTTTTCTTAAGAGATGTGTTTCCAAAGAAACAAAGGTTTCCTTCTCTAACAAGTAAAGAAGCATTAAAAAAAGATGTGGAAAAAGGTAGATCCTCATCTGGTGTAAATAAATGCAGTTTTACTGCACTGAAGCCAAGGACACAGTCACCAAAAATATGGCCTATAGTTTACGTTCAATTACAAAATCATCTGCTTTTTGAAAGTGAAACTGCTCTGCTGCAGACAAGACCCAGTTTAAGCTGAATACTTAAGGAAGCTCTGCTTGCCAGATTTTACTTAAGTTCCTATCTGGCGCTCTCAGTTGTAATTCCATCACCTCACAAGATGATACTCAAAGGAGGAAAGAAAAAAAGCCTTTGATGAAATCACACAATTTAAAAGCCTTTAAAGATGCTCTCTGTTGAGAGAAAAAAACCAAAATTTATCAATGGCTTGCACATTTTTCCTCAGGTTACATAAAACCCCTCTTATAGAGCTTTTTTGGCTCCCCCCTCTCTAAACAGGCCAGCATGATACTTTTGGTACAGAAAATGGGAGTTGTTTAAAAAAATACTGATATGAAAGTGTTTTAAGTATTTTAAATATGACAGATGGGAAAGCCAAGAAGTGAGAGAGAAGGGAAAGGTACATTCATTTTTTAGTACAATGACTGTGACTGACCCAATCATCTCCCACCCTGGCACTGCAGACATCTACACTTACTAGGGCTCAACTGCCCCTTAGTGCCTGTTTCTTCTGCTGATCTCACCTTACCAAGTCACTGTGCAATGGCCTCTCTACCTTTTTGCAGGGCTTCCCCTCCAATTCCAGTTCTTGCAAATGTGATCACAGTGGAATGCTTGATTTGCAAGGAGGGGACAAAATGATGCTCACTGCACTCAGACTGAAATACTGGAACTGTCACTCTTGGACTTTATGTCCGCTGACAGTCAGTACTTGCCCTCCTCCAATGGAATACTTGAATACTGCAGAATTATGCATCATTTAATCCAACTGATAAGAAGTCAGGCATATAAAAAGCTCACACATCTGCTGAACAAATGTACACAATAACAACTTCCACATGTTACTAATACAAAGCTCTCTCAGCTTAAGTCAAGCCAGATACAACTGGAAATTATGGTAATGCAGCAGTAAAATTAGGGATATAATGCCAAAACATCTTCAAAATAGCATCAGGCTATAGCACATATTTATTTTGCATTAGTATTGGATCCATACACTGTTCTACTGAATGGAGTGCACCGCAAATAAACTGTAAACAAGAGACCTCTAATTTCATTTAGAAATACCACAGAAACCATTGTACCTTGCAATGATTCATGACATCATCTGTATCCCTGGATGCAATTACATCCATCAGGTTTTCAGAGGCCCATTATTTTTTTTCTACATATACTCTGCAATATATGAATAAAGTGGTAAAGTAATATGGTAGGTGAATTCGTTCCAAATGAATTAATTCATAGAGAAGCCAACCAGAGTCTTTTTGAGAGTTTTACAAAAGCATTAACTCTTGACATTCTCTGTCTGGAAAAAAAAATTATTACTTTTGATTCTGGTGCTATCATCCTTTCATCTTTGTCAGCAAGATTCCTGAATATTTTTATTAAATGTCAAATATTTTTTCCAGCCCTCCCATATTTTTGAAGTGCAGGAAAACCTAGGGAATATGTGCTGCTAGAACTCCTAACAAATAGGTTCAATAACAAGAGGAATAAGGTGATACCTAAATAGAAAGCCCAGTCCCAGTGCAAGTAAATAGACTCTCTTGAGGTATTTTGTGAAAAAAACTGATTTTAAAACAAAGAAAACTTCTTCGCGAAAAATTCAACACTGAAAATTCACTCCTCAAGACTAAAAAATTACTTTCAGCTCACAAATGCATACAAATGAGGCTCACACAACGCTAGCTACAGGATAGAGAAATAACTGTTATTTCCTTATTTCCAAGTCTGGGGTGCACAGTCCTGCGTGCTCACACCATGCAGCACAAGAACCAGCACCACAGCACAGATATGAAATCATCTCCAGCAGAAGGAGCATATATAGAGGATATATAAACAATATCAATGTGTAACATGGGAAGTTAGAAAGGGAGAAAAATATCTCTCCCTTTGAAAAAGGAATATTTTGAGTTGCAAGTACTTGGTTCCGTATCTTAAACGAGTGTATTACTCCTTCTATGCTTTGCTCCACAAATGAGGGCTCACACTGCATGCAGGTACGGCCGTGTGTAACCAGGCACATAAAGAATTATGACACAGCCCACTTAAATGCCTGAAACCTGGCACACAACTACACCTCGGCAGGGCTCAGCACCCCAGCACTTCAAAGAAAAGGTTAGAATTGATGCTGCAGACTCTCTGAAGTTTTTTGGCATCAGTTCACAGGAAGAGTCTTCTCTATTGTCAGAAAGAAAGGGACAAAATCTTGTAATATCAAAATTTGATTTCTCTGCAAATAATAGAAATGCAAAACAATGCGTTGTATTTTGGAGAGAGGAGGATTCCTTCATAAAATAATTTAACGTTTACACACCAATTAGCTGGAAATGTACTTCACAAGTCTAAAAGGCACTTTAGGAAAAGCTGCTGTAAGAGGTTTCAGTAGAAATGTGATCTCTTTCTACTGGATTCAACCTAAAACTGATTAAACTAAATTCTGTCCATCAAAAGTGTTAGGTTTTAGTACAGAGCAGACTTGTATATTGAGGACAATACCCAAGGGCAGTTTTAAGTGACACCAGCAAATATGCTGAATTTTCATGTTTTACTTAGAAAACAAGTATTTGAAGACACATTACAACACTGCAAAATAAATAAAATTCATACATATAAAAATCTGATTTAGCCATGTCAAAGGATTCACCAATGTTATAAAATTACTGGGATTTGGTGAAGTGGTTTGTGTCACTCTGACTCCATTTCAAGCACTGAAAGAGATGAGAGAGTGCAACAGTCTGCCCAGGTCAAAACCACACTCTGCATATAAATCTTTGGGGGCTAATTTTAAAGGAGACCTTTGAAGTAGAAATGTAGCACCCACTCCTCAGGGCTGTGTTCATTCCTTTAAGCCCCAGTGAGTTAAAACCAGTTTCAATAAACTTGCCATCTGGCAAGTATGCTGCAGGAGGAAGAGGTTCTAATCCTGGCCACAGTTCCTCGTGTCCTGAAAAAAAAAAAAATAATCCATTTCCAAGGACTTGTGCAAGCTTCCTATGGAAGCCAGATGGAGTTTTTAATGAATCTGCCATTTAAATAAAGAGGAATTGAGATGGTTACATTCAAAACTGACGGTTAAAGTGCTTTTGCTTAGGAATTAAAAGCAGAGAAGAATTTTGCATTACAAGCTTGAAACGCACCATGTTGTGCTCTGTAACATCTCAGAATCATAGAATCACTAAAATATTCTGGCATCTCTGAACACTTTCTTAGAGGATGCTTCAGCTCTCCATACTACAGTCAGCACAGGAAACATGGCAATCTCTGATGGATGAGCAGTATTATGGGATAATAGCATATCAGTAACACACAGAAGAGAAAAGTGATCACGTTTAAGCGGATGTAATGCTACTAACTAATAGCTCCTACAGGAAATAGATACAGTTATAACAGCAGTTTTCCAGTTCAGGGAGAGAAAGCAGGTAAAGTGAGAGTAGAGAAATGAGATTATATGTACTTTGAAGCCTTCGTGACTGCCTTTTGAAATAAGACAATTTTTCATGTGGCTTTTTTCAGTCATGAATGATTAGGCAAACAATGCCTTTTTTGATACAAATTGATTTTTTTCTGTACACAATTTGCTGTACAAAACTTTAGATGTTTTTAGTGTTTTTTATGCTTGCCTCTATTGCCCTGAGTAGCATTTGGGGATGGCTCTTGAGGAAAACTGTTAAACTGACTAAAGCAATATTATATTCTTAATATCAACCTCGATGACAGAAAACACAGTTTACATTTTTAGTCACAAAATGAAGAAGGAAATTTTTTTATTAGATATAGAGGAAGACTTCACTGTAAGGCATTTCCCCAAAAAATGTCTGTAACCATCTTTCAAGGCAGAACTACAGACTTCAAACAAACTGTTTTGAAGTAGCTGATGTCTTACGGAGCTCATAGTCAAAATTCTAAGTTTAAATGACCACTGCTTGCTTTAAGTTACACTATGCATTTGAACAAAAGGTTCACTCTTGATTTAACAAATTCAAATGGCTGAAATATAACATTACCCTCTATTTTGGGTTTCGTTACTCATGTAATTGAAAACTGTCTCTCGAGCCTGAGTGTCTGTTACCTTCCAACTTCTTTTCACTAGTTCATGTTAAAAACTACACTTTTGTCCAGTAAATTAAAATCTTCACAGATCCCAAGGTGCCTCCTGGATGAACATGCATTCAGAAACACCAAGACCAGTTTGTGTTTTTAAAAAGACAAAAGGGGAAAAAAAATTAGCAAACTGGAGATGATGGTTGTTTTTCATTCAGCAAGTAGCATACACCTATATAACCCACATCTGACAAAATGTACTTGGAGCTCCAACAACACAACAATTTATTTAGAACAGAACAGCCCCATGTAACCAAAATCCTTAATCCAGAATTGGCATGCATGTCCAAGAAAAGGAAGATGCTTTTAATGCAATGATAACCCTGTCAATGTAACATACGGGATTTAATGATGTAACAGATGAACACGGGAGTCTGTTGTTAATAATCCTCTGTTTGTTGCACAGCATCAGATTTCAACAGGCAATTATCTGTCAAAGTTAGTTTTGTGTTCCTGAAATAATTATCTTTACTTCTGACAAGTAACCATTATGTTCCATTACTAGTATTAATATACCAAATGTTCGATTCATCAGAGAACAAGGCCAGTAATACACTTTTGTATTTTAAATTAAAGGACTTGCCCATTTAGTTCCCTTCTAGTCTCTACACAATTAGGAAATAAACTTGCCCTCATAAACCAAAAAGTCTGTAATTTAGGAAGAATACTGTAACTTGACAGAGAAGTAGTATGAACAGCAGAGCTAGAAACATCATTTAGGATTCAACTGTCAGCTGAGCAGATGGTCAGGCACAAGCCAGCCTGTGCCAGCTGGGGACATGGCAGTGGTGGACCAGGGACCCTGAGCCGCCTTAAATGCCCACCCAGCCAGGCACCAGGGTGAGCCAGGCTGCCATTCACCTCCCAGCCAGGCACCAGGGTGAGCCAGGCTCCCATTCACCTCCCAGCCAGGCACCAGGGTGAGCCAGGCTGCCATTCACCTCCCAGCCAGGCACCAGGGTGAGCCAGGCTCCCATTCACCTCCCAGCCAGGCACCAGGGTGAGCCAGGCTCCCATTCACCACCCAGGGCAGGCACCAGGGTGAGCCAGGCTCCCATTCACCTCCCAGGACAGGCACCAGGGTGAGCCAGGCTGCCATTCACCTCCCAGGACAGGCACCAGGGTGAGCCAGGCTGCCAGCCACCATGCAGGGCAGGCTGCTTCTTGCACAAGTCATAAAAACTTCTCCTGATTTAATTTAAAGAAGTCCAGTCTGCCACCAGCTCGCTGAGTTGAGGCTGCAGCGTTCTGGCCTGGCTCTAACTCCTGATGGGCTTGAGAGTCACTACAGCAGTGACAAAGAGAACAAGTGGCATTCTCCTAATTGACTAGCAAACCATTTACATAGCTCAGCAGCACGACATTATTTACTTTTAGATGTGTCATTTTTAAGCTGATCACTACAGAAATTGTAACAGATGTGATATGAATCCAAGAACTTAAGTAACTGTATTAAAGTGAAAATGAAATTTTTACCTTTTTTTTCACAGAGCTTCCCCTCTGGAGCCTACGTTAGAGTGGATTGGGGCAAGATCACTGTAGGGATTCAGGATTACCAGAATTCTCTTACAGTGGCTGTACTCAAACTTACGGAGCTGGGTAACTGCTAAATGTCACCTGTCGTGTACATTTACATGAAGCACAATTGTTGGAGAACAACAGACTACATTTCAGTACCAGCAGCATCAGTGAAATACATGTGCTTTACAGAACATGATACCTCCAGGGAGAACAGGTCCTTACGAAGTGATGGTAAGCAGAAACAGTGCTTAACTAGAATATACTCCAGACCTGTTAAACTGCTCTGCTTTAACTTAATTGCCTCTCTTGTGATTTTCCTCACCACATTCCCACGCTCATATTGAAAACAACCCTGAACTTTAGACTGAAAATATAGAAATTAGGTAGAAAGAAGTATTATATCAGATACTATTATATAAAATATAATTAGATAAAATACAAATATATAATTAAATATATTAGGTAAACATTCCGCTAGCCAGCAAAATGAGAAAGATTTGCTGGAATAGGAAAATAAGAAAGACCTGGTAAAGCAGAAAGATGGATCTGACAAATTCCTCTATCAGGCATATTGAACGTAAATTTAAAAACTGTACAGATCAAAGAACGACCCTAAATTTATCAAAAAGAAACAAATTTTATTTGTGAGAACTGCCAAGACTTTCATGTCTCAATTCAAGACTGGAAAATCTGAGCAGCTCAGGATCTACCAGAGAACAGGACAGCACCTCCACTGAAGCTTCCCTTGTGAGTTCAGATCGAGGTCAAACCTGTGCCTACACTTTCCCTCCAGAGCCTGTACCTCTAGGTAAGTTTGAGAAAATCGCTCTTTAAGTGCCACAAAGGCTAGAAGCTTCCTTCCTCTTGCATTCTTATGATTTGTTGTTTTTTGGGATGTTTTTTGTTACTTTAGCAAAAAGACAATTTTTTTATGCTTCATTGTTCTAAATACCCGTGTTAGTAGAACTTAAACTATCCCTTGTAGAAATCAATATGCATGGAAAGCTTCTGTGAGAGATTGCAGGCATTTCTGAATATTCTTTGCATCCTGATTCTGCCACTTCTCCTTATTTGTGTGATTCAATACTTCTTCTTTGAAGTATGGCTTAATTGTTTGAGAATACCTGGATGTAATTTTGCTCTGAAATGTAAGACAAGAGAACTCTCTATTGTATTGCAGCACAAGTTACGTTAATAAATACTTAATAGAGAATCTATTTATTCTGTGTACGACCGTATGTGCCTTCTAGAATGTGTTTATGTATTAAGTGTACATAAAGATTGTGATAATGAGAAGCTAGAGAAGACCAGCGACATGTATCTCACTGTTCTGTGCTAAAACTGATACACTATTTGTATCAAAACCATAAAATCCTCAATTAATAATGTAGTGACATACAAGTGCTCTAAATCCTTGTTATACTTTAATTAGGTTTCACATATATTTACTCCAACAGTGCTGAGCTCATACAGAAGGGAAACATAGCAGCAATTTGAAGAACAAAATACTGACAACCAAATATATTTGTTTCATAAAAATAAAAAACATAAAAATAAATCACAGAACACTTATTTGCAGAAATTGTTCAGTATACTTGATAAGATAAAAGGATCCTTAAAGGCAATACAAATAAGTTTAAATTGATTATCTTAGTTAAAAGGATATTGGCATCACAATACATTTCCTACATTAAGATACAGATCTAGATCACTGTGCTGATTCCTTAATAGAGCACTACTTTTTCACAATCCCAAATCATGAAAATGAATGAAAACCAATTAACTGTTGATTTATGACAAAGACTTGTATATGCACAAACTCCTGCATTCCATTACTACTTAAGCTCAAATTTCCCCATTTCTCTTCCTCCAGCTGCACTTGATTCTGCATCACCAAAATGAACACAGGTCTTCCTGTCAATTACAAATAGATGAAGTCAGACATAAGGGATCACTTTCTGACAGCTCAGGGCAGTTCACAAACACCTCCATCCATTTCCTCTGCCTCAGCCATCTTCAGAGAGAAAACACGCTCAGGTGAAGTAAGTACCAGTATTTCTCACAAACAGCTTCTTTTCCCCCTCAGCATCACTGGACTGCAACAATTAACAAACCCTTGACCAAATGTAACAGTACCCATTTGGGATTACTGCATAATGTCTAATTCTTCTTGATCAACACCAGTGACCCTGTACCTGGGTTGTGCAGAGAGGAGTCTGATTTTCAGAGAAAAGTTCATGCAATACCTTCTCATTTTCTAGGGAGTCAATGTCATTACAGCATCTGGATCAAATTTTTACTTTGGATTCTCCACTGTTGCACTGAAAAACCCATTTTCTATATTTAGTGCAGATGTGTAAAAATTAGCCTGCTAGACCTCCTGTAGTTAACACAAGAAATAGCTCAGCCTGAATTGTGTTTTATCCATATCTAGTATCTCTAGCTTCCCTTATTTTCTCCAATTCCTGCAGCTTATGAAAGAGAGAGACAGAGCAGTATAATTACTGCCTTACAGCAGGAGGCAATCAATGAAAACTTTTGCTGCTGGTGGTTGAAAAGTTGCCAGAAAAATGGTAATGACATGAACGTCCACCCCTCACAGCAAAGTGCTCTGTTATTAAGAGCTGCTATTCTCTTTCCAAACACTCAAGGGAGCTATGAGCCTGCAGTTCAATTTTTCAGTCCAGGAAGTGAAATCTCACTGCAACTGCAAGCTTATTTGTTTATTGATTTATTTAAAATTTTGTCTTGAATTAACAGAACATTTTGATTTAATCACTATATTTTAGGTTAAGATTACTATATTTTAGGCAATCTATGAAATAAAATCTAGAACATAAACTCTTATCCTATTGTTGTGTTTTAAATTTTATTATCTCATTCTGATGCATATACATGTAAGAACTAAAATACTGTTCAGACACACCTCCACTTGATTCTCTAATTCCTTAAGATACCCTGGCAGAGATTACATTTTCTTAAGTGCTCTTACAAGGCAGACTGCTTCTAAAAATCTATATTACACCTGTCATCATAAAAAAGAAAAAAAAAAAAAAGGTAAGAGCCCCCCACTATCCCAACTGTGAAGATCCCTGTTTAGTACAACAGAACTTTTCCTTTAGGGACTTTCAGTCATTACCGCACAGTAGCTACTCGTTATGCTGTTGTCTTAAAGCATAAATGTCAGCAAAAGGGCAGAAATTGTATTGACAAGGCTTGGAAAGGGGCCGACAGAGCACTAATGGTATGTGCTGGGCACTGCTGCCTGTTCTGGACAGCTCTTCTCTACTGCCTTTGAGACAGTCACGAACTACATTGCATCCCTGGCAAGGACAGGAATGAACCTGAGCAGTCTAAAAGGAACAATAGTAAAAGCAGCAGTAAAATCTCGAATAGCAGGGGCCTTTACAGGATTTTACAAGAGCTTTATTTTCCTTTAAGTGAACTTGTGGTTTCCAGCCTAGTCCCCTGCTAGACAGCATGCCAAACCACCACAGACTGCCAAGCGAGCGCATGCACAAAACAATCCTCCTCTGACTATTAAAGACTGAATTTGCTTAATATCTTTCATAACTATTTCAATGCCTTTTTATTTTACAAACATTTTTACTACAACAGCTAAAACTTTGCCTCATGTTTATACCCACACTACCAACAGAAGAGAAGCAATTCTTTGCATTTCTCATACATACAGCCACTTTCGATGAAGATTTTGCTAATGCTGCTATGCTGCAGTTTCTCTGTTGGGTAACTTCTGATCACTTACTGTCTTTAATTATTAGCTATTTCTTCTATATCAAGGTCTGCACAGAGTCCTGGCTTGCACTGATACACACAGATAGTCCTTGATGCTGACATTTATTCTGAACTCAGACTACCAGAGCAGTCATTCTGATCACACGTTTTTGATGTATAAACCAACTGTAAGTGACAGCCCCAGAGTCAAAGGAAGTGCTATCATCCTTCAGCAATTAGCTCCTGGGCAGCCCGACCCAAAAAGAATATTGAAACACAGAGTTTATACATTTACATTTTTCTCAGACGGTGAAACTGATGCTTTCTGCTCTGTTCATGAGCTCAAAACACCTCCAGTGGCATCTCCCGTCACACAGAAGTAATCAGGTTTTGTTCCAGCACAGTATCTCCATGCACTCTTTATCAAGGCATTTTAATTTTTCAACTCCTCTGCAAAGGTGCTTGTTGCACTATTTCATCAAGAGCTCATGTTTTAAATTTAAGTGTCAGTAAAAAACCTCATTTCCTCTGCTTCCCCTCTTTCCTGATCAAGGCAGCAATATTCACAGGCTAGAAGACCATAACATATAATAAAAACACACGTTCAGATTTCAACTGAATACCACAGAAATGTAAATTAAAAACTTGGGTGACTCTGTTAAGAAGTGCCTTTCTTTACCTGTGCCTTAAACATGCCCCCCATACACACACCACAAACTTTGTCATCAACAAACCAAGCTGGGTTTTAAAGCCATGGTACGTGACTCAAGTGTGTTGACTTTTCCATGAATGCTTCTCATGGATCAGAGTTTCCCTGCATCAGGAATAAAAAGCTGCCTGGCTTGATGCTTTTTATTGTAAAAACTTAACAAGTTTTTACAATAAGTTTAGAGCATACACTTATCTATTCCCATTTTATCATTAATGACAACTGTTACATTTCATACCAAAAGGAGATGACAACATAAAAACCTACAGATTTCTTTCAATGCCACAGCTACTCAGAAGGTGCTCACACTAAGGTGGACTCTTCCTTTCATAAATCTCCTCTGCCAACAGGTTCAGGACTCAAGGCTGAAGCTAAATGTTCCTAGAATTTGTGAAGTCAGTGTCACAAAAAGACAAGGAATGGAAAAAACAACCTGCTAAGATAAACTCCTGGGATTCTCATGATGCATGGGATTAAAAAAATCTGGCTTAGGAAATTTCAGATCGGAGTTCCAACTTGCAGGTGCAATTAGAAAAATTGAGAAAGAGAAGAAGGAAATGCATATGATATAATTAAACATCCATAACAAAACATTATCTGTGTATATCTTTACATTCAAAAACTCAGTTTCAGTTTTAACATGGATCCACATTGATTCTAGACTGCCACTATGTGTAGGATGCAAAATGTCCACAACAACCAAGCCAGACACCTAGGAAATTCTTGGAATACTTTCAAGCTACAGAATAAAAGGTTCAGGGTGTAAATCAATCTTCAGGTCACAGACGTCCCCTGATGAGCATTAAAGTTATTTCCCAGAGCATTACTCACCCACAGGTGTCTGTTTTTACATTTTTGGTGCACATTTCTTTTGCTGATGTGCTAATATTTTTCTGAGGACAGTAAAATCCACTGGGCCATTGTTCATTTTGCTACCCAGACTTCAGTGTAAGAAAAGTGAGGACAGAGTTGCTTAAAAATATTTTGTGGCTTTCCAATTGCTCTGCTCTGGAATGAACATTGACAAGTTCTGCTGGCCCTGCCTGGGAGTTCCCACACACCGGCTGGCAGAGATGAAAGCAGTCAGAAGGAAAATAAATGTCATTCCTTTCCACATTTCTCCAATTTAAAGCAATTATCAATTTACTAAACACTGGTTTCAAGGAAAGAGATAAGATTCTGGCTTTCAGTTTGCATGAATCATTTCAAAGGCAATGCTGTTCCCAGTGATTATTCCCTAGTTTTTATATGTTATTAGAAAGGGCCTGACCTCCCATATTTTTCTATGCACTGGAGAAGACTTTGCCTTTGCTCAGCTAGCTAACCCAATTGCTTGTCCATTTGAAACACAATGTAGAAGAAAAAAAAAAAAAAACAAACAAAAGAAACCCAACTTTGCTTCCAGTACAAAGGGACTCCCAGTGAAGCCTCACCCACTCATGCCACTTTGAGCATTCCTTGGGAGGTTCTCTGCATAGATCTGTCTCCAACTACCTCAACATATCAGTTCCAGTAATGCTGCAAATCCAGTAGCACACTGAGAGACAAGACAATTGTTGGAAGCAATTTAGACAAACACTATACTTAGGATTGGCATCACACATACAACGTTTTAATGCTATACAAAAAATAAAATGTCAAGAGCACTGAAAGCACTGACCACTGTGTGGCCTTCTGCATGAGCTTACATACTTGCATATAGAACTGAGTGCTTCAGAAAGATGGAAAACAATCAGCAGGCATCAGGTGCTTGGTTACATGGATTACAGTTACTGCTGAAGAGAAGATGGAAATTTGGGGAGCACTATAACAGGGCAAGATTCACAGAAACAGTCCTACTATTTGCCAGCACTTCTAACTTTCAAGCTCACTATCTGACTGGTCCTGAAAAAGGAGAATCTTAAAAACCATTGACTGACAACTATGTCTCACTTAAGGATGCACAGCAAGCTCAAAAGTTTCCTTAAATGCTTCAAAGTTTTAAGGACCAGGAGTTTTTCATCAGCAGTCTTGTCTCTTAGATTGAAAACAATTTGGGAAGAGCTGGGCAGGAGATAAAGGTGAATTGGCTGGAAGTTTCAGCTCAACATGAGGAAGAGCTTCTTTCTGCTGAGGACTGGAACAGGCAGCCCAGGGACATCATGATGCCTCCCTGTGTGGAGACATTCCAAACCCACCTGGACGTGTCCCTGTGTCACCTGCTCCAGGTGACCCTGCCTTGGCAGGAGGGTGGGGCTGGATGATGTCCAGAGGTCCTTCCAACCCTAGCAGTTGTGTGATGCCACAGCTGGCACGGCTGTGCCAGGGCTGCCCACACTCACAGAGGCGCACCTGGACGTGCAGCTCTCCTCGGAGAGCACACCCTGAGAGCACACGAACATTCAGAGTTCATGCTACTGCCTGAGCAGTGCTGAGCCTGCACCAGCCTACCGGCTCAGAACTACGGACAACTGCAGGCACATCTCACAAAAATACCTATTTTTAATACAATCACTGCCTCACCCAAACTTGCTAAGGTCAAGAACCCTGTAAGACTTCACCAGCTTTGAGACCACAGGCAACATTTTGCAAATACTTGCAGACAGGATAAAAAGACAAACTTTAGCATATCCACAGTGACAAATGTGTGAGAGTATGGGTTACACCTAAGGAGAGAAAGATGCATGCTTGGGGACTATTGCATAAAAATGTTTAGTCAAAAAGAATGAGAAAGCGCTATGTTTTAAGAACTTATGCTAAGGAAAACATATTTTAAAGTCTCAACTACAATTCCCTGGGTAATGGTATATGTTGTTTTAAACTTCTTTGTCCAGAATGTAGGTTCAAAATAGTATTTGGACAATTAGCACTATTCTAAGAGCTTAATGTGGTTTTCTGTAGCTTTAATTCAGCAATATTTTAAGGTTGGACAACATTCCCTTTTAAACCAAAATTAATGTAGCACATCAACTGTAATTTTTCAATGATCCTCATCCATTTGAATGAATGCTACTTTACCAAAAAGCCCAGTGGAGTCAGTCAGTCTATATATCATTAAACCCACTATTTTTTATTGGATGCCATAAGGACTTTGTGGACCTTCTCAAAGCTTTTTGGCTGACCCAATTTTTGCTGAAATACGACTTTTTACAAAGATCACATTGCTCTGACTCTGCAGATATTTTGTTTTGTCTTTGCACATTTGATTGGCAAACCTCAGAAAGGATCTCACATGTTGCTGCAGTGAAGATCAACAATGTAATTTTAAAATTAGATTTATTCATTATGGGTTTAATCCACTTTTCTCTGAAAAAAGGCAGAGCAAATCAACTTATACAGCTGTATGAGCAAAATATAACTCTCTTCTGGAGCAGGAGACAGAGAGTGGAGTTATAGCTCAGGCCTCTGTGGTTGTAAGGCTGACATCCAGAATGGACTGGGCAACCTCCACGGTTGTATGTCTTGGATCCATTGCAAATTGGATCCATCTGCTCACCTGCAGACATTTACTCAGCACTACCCTAGTCATGGCATGTTGGCTCCTTTTTGAGACACCTTGGCCATTTCTCAAGCATATATAGTTACCAGTATCTTTTCCACTTCTAAAGGAATTTTGAGAAGGCACAAACAGATGGTATTTGATCAGAAACAGTGGTCTTGTGCTATAAATTTTTTAAAAACAACGTATCATAGAATCACAGAATGCTTGAGGTTGGCAGGTACCTCTGGTGATCATCTGGTCCAATGCTCCTACTCAGGCAACACCACCTGAAGCCACTTGTCCTGTTACTCAAGATAACCTTTTTTATGCCAAGCCCAAAAGACATTTTGATGACAGAGACATTTACAGTCGCAATACTACTTCATACATTTCACCTCTGATTCAAGAAAAATAAGTTTTACGCAAGTGAAAGATGACCTTCCTAGAAATGTTCCCTTTTACAAAATGAGAGCCATCTGCCAAGGATTTAGCACACTGATAAAAGAATAAAAGTAGCTGCATTAGAAGTTGCTATGGATTTGATATTTATAAAAGCAAACAAAATCAATATACATAAAATCCACACGTAATAAATTTATATATTAATAAAAACTGCACTGCCTAGATCTTAATTATAATCATGAAAAAAATTCAAATTGCTTCTTTAACCGGTAATCACGTTTTTTACTGGAACAATTTGGATTAAATCTGTCTCTTCGTAAGTATGCAGAAACCCCTGTTTTCTAAAACAATCAATTTACCCCAGAAAGCTTATAAATGAAGCTGTTCTCTAACATTCAGCATATCTTCACTACACAGTCCAATGTTTCAATATAGAAACAAAGCAAGAACAAGATTAATATTGCTCATATTTCTCTTCTGATTTAAGCAATTTACATATCAACACCTAAATTTCATACTGGTTATGCACAAACTAGACAAGTATTAGTAGATGTTCATTCATTAAATATGAATACACATCTCTGAAAATCTAATGGAAGTAGTAATAGAGATACACACACACTTTGAACCCTAATCTTTTAGACAGTCAAGAACTGTTCAGCATAAATGTGCATAGATAGCCTATCTTTTTCTTGATGGGATATTAAGTGTGTACAGATTTTATATCTGAATACATTACTACTTCCAGCAGACCTTATAAAATTGTAATAAGATTTTCCAGTGTTAACTTACAGAAGCCTGTTTGTTCTTATTGTTTCATACCCCCCCTAATCTCTTGCACAGCTCTATTTCCCAAGTTTTCCTTCAATTTGTCACATGATTGGCACCACAGCCCTCCAGAGCTCCAGCAAACAGAAAGCCTTCTACTCATAAGCTTCTAGCTACCGACAGATAGAAGTGAGTGAAACTGGATTGTTTCCTAAAACAATGCACCACAATGAAGTTTCCAGACCCGGAAACACAGTCCATGCGGCTGTGTAAGCACACAAGTGGTTCCTGTGAAGCACAGGTACTCCTGCAGTCTGTGCTGAGCTTGTGCCTCAGGGCTCTGGGACCTTTGTGCCACCACCTTTGCTGTTATTGGCAATACCAGCAGACGCTCTTCTCACCCACATCTTGTCTTTTCCTCTCCGACCCCACTTCCTCAGCTGTGCCACCAACTGTGGAATTGTGTGTGACTAAAGGAGCAAGCTGGCCTTGCACCAACTGTGCCCAGAAGGAAGGATGTACAGACAACCCGGTGAGCGGGGCCTCGTCCCATCCACAGGCTCTCCGGAGCAAAGGAGAAGCGTGGTTCCCATCCCTTCTCCCTTCCTGACAGAGGTTGTCAGCTAAAGCAAAGAAAACCTAACTGCTCTTTAAAAGCTGCTGTTTACAATCCAGACAATTACAATTACCCAAAATATTCTCACTTGAAGATGATAGTGCTTCAAAGGAACTTTCCAGAATTTTTTCACTTGCCCTCAAGTTGCCACACGTTCCCTGGGGGAGGAAGGGCTGGCAGCCAGGGGATACAGGGAGAACACTACAAGGCACTGCCAACTGAGAGTTAAAACTTTAGGCTTTCACTAGAACAAGCCCTGTGGGTAGTACCTCACCACGACTGCAACCAAGAGACTCCATTTCACTGGCACAACTGACAGGACTTGTAAGATAGTGGCACCGAGTTATTTGTTTGGGAAACACGTGTGACTTGTCCATCTGCAGGAAAAACGTATGCTAAGGTCCTTTAATGAGGACTACATCCAGTGTCTGATAAGGGAACAGATTGCTGCATTACCTCTTCCACCATAATCCAGACAGACTGTCAAGCAGCCTGGGTCAGTCGCCATGTGTTTTTATTTTTACTTTTTTTTTTTTGCGATTCCTCAGAAAACTGACAAAAGGAACACAGCAAAACCCCAATGAAAGAGTTGATGGCTTTTGTATTTTGGCATTACTTTACTCTGCCTTTGGGATGATGAACTTTCTCACACATTTGATTGATGTAACTAGCTTAACTGATTAATCACTTTGCCTCCTAGCAGTTCCTTCCTGCTTATATCCAAGGAAACAGTCAATTAGGACTATAATTAATTCTTCCTTTCATGATGGGGTAAATTTGGAAGGTTGTGACCACATGAATGCAGGCAGTGCAGCTGGTTAATCTGCAACCCTGAACCTCATGCTACTAATGAAAGAACTACAGCTCTTACACTTCAAACAACAGACAGAACAACCAAATCCTCCACAGTCCATTTGGATACCTACAAAATCCCACACGGGGGAAACACATTTAACCAGGCACTTGCACCGAAAAATCTATGAATGTGCATTTATGTCAAACACATGAAGAAAACCATCAAAAACTACAAGACAAAACAAAATATTGAAAACTAGTAAACCAAAGTTAAGCACATGCAACAACTGGGTGGGCACAGCTAGGAAAACAGACTTTTAGCACAAACGACAGAAAACTTCATCTGGTTTTAACGCAGATTTCTCTATCATGTTTTAACAACTAAACTAGCTGCTCTTCTAAAATGAACTCCATCATGACAACAGACCTTGAAAGGCAAAAATTAAATCAGGGAAAGTGCATCTACAGGCTGTTCAAAAGTCAGTCTACACAGCTACCTCACACCTTTCTCACATTAAGGTAGCGGTTTTCAGCAAATATCTAAGGATGTATTCAGAGAGTATTTTAGTACTGCACTCTTAAAAGCTTCATCCATTTATCTGCATTACATTTCAGTAACATTGACTCTAGGAAATACAGAGATCTCCCTTCCCAAGGTACCATGAGTTTGGAGATTGTTAGATTATTTTTATGAAGTAGTTTCGGAAAACACGTTCCAAGCACCTAAAAAATATTCTGGCTGGTCAGACCATGTGAATTTTATAATACTTTAAATGATTTAATGTATCTTTATATTAAGCATAATTGGCTACATAAATCTGGTAAAAGCAGAGACAGATGAGCAAACTAGTGGGAATAAACTTCTGAAATTACAAGTGAGCCAAAAAAGATGCCTTAATCTAAAAATTTCTGAATGAGTGAAGAGGTGATACTGAGTCTCATGTATACAAATTTGCTCTCAGAGTTACAGATCTGGATCAGACTCCAGACTGAGAATTTTGGTTTCCTGCCCAGATCAGCTGCAGAGTAATTTCATGAAATTATCACAATTCAATAGAGAGACATGAAAAAAGCCTTAACCCCTGTTTTGCTTCAGCCTTGAAAAGTGCTGAACTAACATACAGTTTAATTTGGGTCTGTACTTTGCTCCTCTGAATATTCCAAATGGAAATATCATTATTAACTTAATCCAAATCAGCATTACCTTTAGACACAGTTCCTACCTCTCCCTCCTTTTTTTTCTTTTTTCCGTAAGCCCCATCAAAATGAAAAATTGCTAATGAACATGCTAAGTAATGTAGCAGTTCCCTACTGGTCACCATTATTTACATGGAAACAGAAAATGGGTACTTAAAAAAATAATAGCTGGTAATTTGATCACAGATTCCAGATGATTTCCAATTTTTAAGGCATTAACCACAATAAAGTTTGATTTATTATTATATTTTCTCTACCTATTCTTCCATGAATGGAATAAAACTGTGTCAGAAAGGAGCAGCTAAGTAAGCGATTTTTATTCCTCTGCATGTATATAAACATGTGCCAAAAAAGCACTGGAGATACCTTTAATTAAAATCCAAAATATTTCTTTTCAACCAAATAATATTTGAAATAACCACTCTGAAAAAAACCAAGCTAACATCATGCCAATTTTTTTTTAAATAACCAAACAGATGTTCCAGTGAATTTGCCATTATTCTTTCCAGGAGGAGAGCCTCCATGACTTTTCCAATAACCTTAACAGAATTCACTCCAGTCTGTTTTCCTGGACAACACACTAGGAAAAAATGGGAAACTGGTGTTCTGAACTCTTCTCATGAGGAAAACATCATTAAATCAATCTTCATTGATACTAAAACACCGATCTGAGCAGGAAAGTGATATATTCTGCACACTATTCTACTCAATTGGGTTTTATTTTCCTTACAACTTGTGCGTGACTGCAAAGAGTACAGTTTTAGCAGTGTGTCACACAAAAGATACTGATGTGGTCACATAAATCATCAGTGAGTATGCCTGAGTGCCTCTGTCCTATCATTATACACTACTTTGGTATACTTTGTCCCTGATTCTTCTGTCTGTATTTTCCTACACATTCTTAAAAACACGGGAAGCATACTGCTGAACTCCTCCCTTTCCTGAGGGTTTGCTCTCTGAACTATTTGTAATGACTACAAATTTGCCTGTTTTCCTTGTAAGGACAACTACCGCAGCTGTTCAAAGACCTAAGGGGGAAAATTTCAAAACAAAACAAAAGCAATCAACTGTGAAACTGAAGTATTAAGACAATTTGCTGGTATTGGCTTGGTATTACTCATGAGAAACAAAAAGGGGGTCAAAGTAAATGAGTAGTTCATTAGAACTGTTGTCAGTATGATATGTGAGGTGCACTGGGGATGTCTTGTATCAACCTACACACCTCGGAAAACAAAGGTGTCCTGCTAATATGCAGCTGACACAGATGTGGACTGGGAGCCTAGCAATTGAGTTCTGATTTTAGCAAAACTCCAACATAAAAGAACTCTTCCTCCTGTCAGGAGACCATGCAAATGAGAAGCCTGCTGCACTGATCACTGTTCCAAGTCACTGATCTGACAGAGAAGGCTTCAATGGCTCAGGAAGCAAAGCCTAGACTGGGAGCTCTAAGAAGTGGTTGAACAAGCAGCCACTTAGAATGGCCTCCTGGATCACACCACTGTCGGCTACATCAGTTCTATGTACACTGTCAAGGGGTTGGAAAAGGGCAAACCTGGTCTTAAATGTCATTCCATCCCATGTAAGTACGCAGTGTGTTAGTTCTGTTCTCTAAGTAACGTCCACTGAAAGATGATTAAGGTTACTGAAAAACTAAGGTTGTTGAGAAGCGTCTGATGGCGACTGCCACTTTGAGGATCAAAATATCCACGAAGAACCTCAATGGCCAAAGTCTCCCAGTCCACATCTCCTCCTGCCCAAACCACAACAGCATAAAATGATGGAATACTTTTTGTACTGGCTGGGTAAGTACTCATTTGGTTTAAAATCACATAAACAGGGAGAAGAAAAGAAGTAATGTTTATTTACATTCTCATAGTTGTTTGCTGGTAGAAACAAAGTTTTTGAATCACCAGCATATTTCTTTCATCCTTTTCACAGACCTTAAGCTCTTTTCACGGTATCTGACTTAGGACAAGAAAAAGAAGTTCCAACACTAACGTGAAAAATATTTACTGGCCCAAACAGAAAAGCACCGAACAATTTGAATGTGCAGGTCTACAACAGCTCTAAGCTATTCTAAGATGCAAAAGATTCCTTCTTTGCAGCAAGTTTTCACAGAATAATGGACACAAATTTGCAGTGCAGTTTCTGAGTGGGTAAGTGTTGCCAAGCCGTTAAAAACATAAATGTGAAGTAGTATCTCCTCATTACAGAATTCCTCCCCATCACCGTAGTACTAAGTGGTCCGACCATGTTTAATGTATTTCCAGTTCTCTGAGTTGTAGAGAATCTTATCCCTGTTTTACACCTGGGGAACTGGGACACAGAAGGGTTAAGGAAGTATCTAAATGGCAAAACTATGTCCATCAGGTAAAATCTCTAACACAGATGTGTCTTCAGTAAGGACCTAATCCACCCACAATCTACTTTTAAGGACACAATTTCCTTTGCAAAGAGAGGCTGGAAGTAGTGAGGGGGGGTTATGTCCAAATAGAAAGTTCCTCTCTAGGAGTGCTTTGCACTGACAGTTCTGAGACACTGCATACCAAGGGACCCAGGGGACTTAACCAAAACCATGCACCCTGCTTTGTCACAGGCACCTCATTTAACTGAGGTCTAATAAATAATAGATTAAAGCCCTGGCCACGATATCATCTCTTCTCTTGCTGTGATTCTTGTAAAATTGTACAAAAAGGACTTGTTAAAAAACAACTTTAAAAAAGCCAGAAGGTCTCTTTATGAAGGCAGCTACAAAGATTTAAAAATTACAACAAAAAATCAAAGTGTTAGAGCAGGACTTTGCTCAGATGGTATCTGCTGATGGCCAAGGCATGCTCCACATCCAGCGCCGCAGGCATGTCCTGAGCAGCTGGAGATGTGAGCACCCGACTCCCACGCAGCACATGGAACTAACCCAGGGCCTGCAGGGTGCTGTGGGACTCCAGAGGTTCCTCTGGGCTATGTGACATGAGACCAGGGCTGCAGCAGGGGATACTCAAGGACAAAGACTGCATGGAATAATGCCACAAACTCCCTGAGAGAACATCATTCAATGTTGGCTTAAATGTACTGGATTAAGGCAGTGCAACAGTACTGTTACTGAAATGGCTTTGATTTTGGCTCTTGGGTGTCCCTGAGTCCCAAGATTTTAACTAATTATTTTGAGGCTTATCCACCGAAGTAAGTAGGGCCTGATAGGAAATGACCACAAACATCAGCAGCTGCTATGCATAGATGCTGCTGATACAAAGACAGCTGGGTACACATTTCTGTGGTCATTTCCCTGATGAACAGAGAGTGCACTGTTGCACATAAAAATGGCATTGTCAGCCTCTCTCCAAACACTATAGGTTCAGCCCTGATCTGAATGACTAGGACTTGTCTTTAAGCGACAGAAAGACTCCAGACTCTGTCAGTCCTTGTCCTGCTGGCATTCCATGCCTAGGAAGACAACAGCTTTCGCCAGCAACTCTCAAACCTGCAAGGCATGCATCTGATTCTGCAAAAGGTTAAAACGGACGTGTCACTTAAGTGCACAGGGAACAGAGGTTTTAAAAAGGATACTCATTTAGCCAGCTAGGTTCCTGCTCCAGGACAGCTGGCAAAAGAATGAGAGAGAAAGAGGAAATATCTTCAAAGCCTAACAAGGAAAGGGGCAAAACCTGGGCATGTTGAAGCCTGCTCCTAAATGTCATTATTTAAGGGGAAGTTAATGACTCTTCCCCTTATAAACAGGATGTGCTCTTCCCCCACAAGCTATCATTTAAAGAATCAACTAGTACTAACTAAGCATGCTATTAGCTGTTGATATTTAATAATGCAAGAACAGAAGCTACAGCTCTGGCCTTGCCAGGCCTCTTGATTAAGGGCAGCATCGTAACTAACAGTGCCTTTGGCACTTTGACAGGTTCAGGAGGTTAGTGCAAATTTCTGACAGGATCTGCACATCAGTGCTTTACTGAATCACTCACTGACCAACCTTTCTGAACAAAAAAAACTTGTGGCTTTAGAAAAAAAACAGCAAATTATGACATTTTCTCACAAGGTATTGTTCTAGATGCTTAGATGTGGTAAAAGCAGAGCAGCAGCTGCAAATCTCAGATTGAATTTCTCCATTGTATCAGCAAAATGATTATTCAGTAACTGATGTATTGGTGCCCCAGTAAAAAGAAGTGCTCAAGAGTTACTGATATGCCAGTACCTCAGGGCATGAAGAAGGAAATCATCAGTAATACAGAGAGCTGATGAAGAAAACTCCGAGGTGCTTCTATATTAAACCAAGCTAGATCAGTAAATAGAAAAATCTCAGAGCAGGGATACAGCAATCTATTTCTGTAGAATCCACATTTACACCCTGAATACTTGAATCAGTCATGGATGTCTTGGCCCCCAGAGAATAAATCAAAACACAAAAAACCCAACCAGCCAACTAAAAAAATTACACCAAAATCCCCCAAAAACCTCAAACCCAAACAAAAAAAAGAAACAAACAATAAAAGAAAAAGAAATTAAAAAAAAAAAAAAACCCCACACCAAAAAAACGTCATGCATGACCATACTAAACCATTTCCACAAAAGCAATAATCCAAGCTAAACAAATTTTGGAAGAAGATACTATCTGCATTAACCAGCTACAAAGCTTTAAATGGCTATAAAAATACAAGAGCCTGTATACGAGGAAATGTATGAAAGCAAATGCAAAAACAAGACCAAAACCTAGGAAAATCATTTTCCAAGCTTCCTTCTCATGAGATGAATTAGGCCATGGAACAGTCCCCACTGCCCAGGCAGGCTGAAGTTGGACAGAACACTGGAAACGCATACTGCAGGGAAACCTGGAAGCCAGACACTTGCAGAAGTCCTTTCCATCTTTAGCCTCTCTTACTCTACAACTAACAGGTCTAAACTGTTACAGAGTTTCCAGGTTTTCACTAAAACAAGGATGAGGTATTTGTCATTGCAAAGCTGCCTCTAACAGGCAAGCCAGAGTTGCTCAAAGGAACGAGATAAAAAAGAGACATGTCAGAGCTCTCCCGCTGAGTGCTTTAGTCCGAATGCCCAGTTTAGCAACATGAAGATGTTTATGCTGCCTGCAAGAGGACTTCAAATGGCTTGTCTACAGAAATTACTTTAGAGGAATATTATACATGACATCATCCAACTACATTAAGTCAGTTCAATTACTGGTAATCAACTTAGAATATATCTGTGTAGTTATTTTTAGAGGTTTTACTGAGGTTTATTAGGAGAACATATTCTAGCACTCCCTTTATTAAGATGCCATAACGCTCAGCTATTTTGGAAAAGGACAATTTTATTTTTATTTTCATGCTTTTTGTGTAACATTTGGGGTTTTGAACAGTTTTATCCTTTCTTACGCTCCCCACAGTTGGTTACTTCTGAGGACAAATGTCCATCGATTAACAATGAAAACACACAGGTTGCAGAGAATTTAATTAAGGGATAGACTGCAGTGTGCCAGATCTAACTATCCAGGAATTTGCTTCTCCCTTCTCAATGAAGCTCAAGGAAAACACTCAAAATCCTGCCAGCCTCCAAAGAAGTTACCTTTCTCGTTTCCAGAATTCAAACTAACACACGGCGTGCAAAGGGCAGTAGAGTTCCCAATAAACACACTGGGCCAGCCAGTTTCACATTTTGGATGCTGGATGCTGCTGGGATACAGTAACTCAGTGCCAGGGGGGCTCTGCAGCCCTGCCCTTGCTGCAGGGGCGACGCTGCAATTTGCTGCATAATAAAAAAGTTTCAGCAGCCCATCAGTAGGGCAGGCTCTTCTATGGCACCACCTCTACACAGGGAAACTTCCCACTCCTCTGGGAGCCAGGAAAGGGAGCAAGTATATTTTAAAATCATCTGCTGCTTACCTATTTCACACGGATGCTGTCTTTACCCCTCGTGCCGTAATAGATCAAGATGGAACCATAAAAATAATATTAAGCTAACATGAGCAGGGTGAGGATAAGTTAAAGACAAATCAAGTTTAAAAAAAAGCCTCCCTCCCACTCTATACTTCCACCCTTTCTTTAGAGTAGCTTTTATTACTTGACCAACATTTTTTAAGGGTCTGTTTTGTTTTCTGTACACATGTAACTCCCATTACTGTCAGTGGAAATTATGTATGCACATCAGTAGCAAACCAGACTGCAGGATATTTAGCTCTCTAAGGTATCCATATCCCTGTTACAGTCATGATTCAGGAGAAAAGCCAACAAATATATTTGGAATTCTGCCTTTAAACAAACACCATATTACAACAGGCAAAAGTACTGCCTGATTCTTCCAAATGGAGGCAATACATAAGAGAGGATCCTACTTAAACCAACAAAAGACTGGATTAACAGCATTTATCTTTTCCCGCCATTCCGACAATGTTGCAGTGACTCACACAATGAAACTGATCAGAAATATCTGTGTAGAGAAACAAAGATAGGTTTTTTCATTAACCTTTATACTGAAATAGTTAAAAAATTACAGCAATACTTGAGAATAGCAAACAAGTGCAATATTGAGTTACTAGAACTAAGAGTACTTTTCCATTCACAGACCACAAAGAGCTTTTACAATATTGGATCTCCATCGCCATAAATTGGAGGAGGAAACAACGGGTAAAGTAGAAGAAATTTGGCCAAGAACTGAAATGAAATCATTTTTCCTAACTCCTCATCTGATGTTTTGCCCTCTGCAGCCTGTCAAGCTCTTCTTGACAAGCCTGTGTGCCGCCCTCTCAGAAGTCAAAATCCCATGAGATCATGGAGATTATTTTTTTCCCCATAAAGAATCCTAATATGCAAAAGCTCTGACAATAACCTGTTCATTCAACTTGCCATTATTGTCCCAAGCATGAACAAACCTCCCTTCAGATACCTACACCAGTTTTCTTCCTCAGGCTTTTATACTCACACCTCCTCAGTGTTCCTTGACTTCTAAGGCGGAGTGAAAAACACGCATTAGCAGCAGCATATTCATCACAGTGTGCCTTAAAATCAGAGGAAGGCACTTGAATTCCAGTAAGAGCATGTCTCTTCATCCCACCACTAATCATCTCACTGCAATGTCTTCCCTAAACCACACTTACTGTTTCTATGCAGAAATTAAATCTAATCATCAATGCAGGGATATGAACTACAGTGTCTCCGGGCACAGACACTTGTCCTGCCAGGCTACACACCACCAGACTGTAAAAGCAATCATGCTTTTTAAAACCCTGTATTTCTTCAATGAACTCATTGCTCTCTCGGTGCCAAATGCAATTCTGAGAGGGTCTCAAAACCAACACAAAAGGTGAAGTAAAACCTAATGAGAGTTTTGCAGCTGAAATCCACAAAGCTTGATCCTATCCAAAGTTATTTCACTTCTGTCACAGGAGGAAAACTCATAATAGACCTTAAGCTCTCTCTGAACACCTCTGTTTTTTCAAACAGACTCATATTAGCAGTGTATTAGCAGTCACAAATGCTAGTCTAGACATTACAGCTACAGCCTCCTTCTTTAATCCTCTTCTGGCTCATTTGCATCTGCATGCACTAGGTTGTGTTCATCCACATGGTTTTCTTGGCCATTTGGATCTCTCAAGGACCCTGGCCTGAATATTGCTCTAGAAATATCCAGTGCACCAGTTTTACTTATAAAAGTGATTAATTGAAGACTCTAAGCTGTTACTACCTTGAGTAGGAAATAAAATGTCACTCAGCAAGCCATAAATCATGAAAGCTGCCAATAAAAGCACCTGAACCGTACAAGTCAGAATCATGCAAGCCGACTGTCCAGAAAAAAAGTACATCCTTGCAACAAAATAATACCAATTACTTGTTTTATTAAACAGCTACAAACTTTACAGACAATAGCTGACTTTGTGCAAAACATCCTTCCCTGATTTATCATGGGTAATAAGCTTGTGAATGCAAACATTCAGGCATTTTTAATTTTTATTTTTTTTCCTTAAGGGTGTGAGTCATAAGGATTGATCCAAGCCCTCTGAAGGCAGCAGTGCTTGTTAATGTTAGGATAAAATTTAAACTCTTTCTGGTGATGCCTATCTTATCTCCTATGAGTTCATTTATTTATTTACTTTTTGCCCTCCCTTAATAATTTAACACACTGACAGCAAAGAACTGCTTGATTCTCAAGTAACATATTGACTTTGTAAGGAGTAAATGAAAAAAATGAATTCATTTAGTAAAACTTACTTGTAATGAAAATACATCTATCATAACAAGATTAATTTTATCAAGCACACTATCTATTAGCTTGTAAAGGAATACTTTTATAAAATAAAAGCAGTCTTGCTGGCACATTGTATTGTCTTCCATAAGGTGTTTGCTAAACAGTGTAGCTATATTGTGATAGTGGCTTTCACTGTAAATCTGTTTCTCTCATCAGTGTTGTTTTCTCTATTTTCCATAAATCTCTTTTGCATGTGGCAGCGTAGGAAGGAAAAGCACTTCAGTAAGGCAACTCCTACTCTCCTTTACAATGACTGTGGATGGATAGCATTGAGTATTTCTGTTATTTATGCCGGACAGACGTTATATAGAAATATACATTGTATGTAGCACGTATAAGATATACTGTATGTAGCCTGCTAAAATGTGCATTGACAATTTAACACATGCAAGCTACCATGCTTCCACTTTTTCACAGCAGAAATGGTACACAACAATCACTAACAGAGTCTGCACTACGTGGATCTTGCAGTTTTCTAATAAATCAAATGGCCTGGTGAAGAAAGATATCTTAAGTTACATTGTTCTCAGGAAATTAAAAATGCTTCACAGTACATGACACCTATCAAGAGTTGTGAATAATTATAATTATAGTCCAACAAAACCAATCTACTTCATAATTTTTACAGTGCTTTTGACTGCCATACCTAAATGCTGCCTAAGTAAATTATTTCTATACTCAAAGCTTAAGAGTGGCTGTAACAGAAGAATCTGGTCTTTTTCCTCCATCTCCAAACAGAGCTCCCCAGAGCTGTCTTTAATTTATTCTTGGATTCAGTGTTTCCTAAGGTTTTTTAGAACATTTAAAAAGTGGGTTGCTCCTGTTTCCACCCAGTCTTTTCACTGTCCATGTTTCACCGTAAGCAAATAGTCTGATCCTGAATTTTCAACTGCTTTTATCAAGGTCATACAAGATGCCTTGCTCCAGAAGAACATGGTAAATGAAAAGGTAATGCTCTTGACTTAGCAGGAATGTTTTCTTGATCCCTCCACTCCATCTGCAGAAAATAATGTCATTTCTTTGAAGCAGCTAATGACAGGAGCAACAATCTGGCTGTCAACCTCAACAGCAAGATTTTGCTTAGCAGAAGCAACCCCAGGTGATGAACAGGAAGTATGGATAGAACTGCCATGTGAAGAGAGCCAGATACAGCTTCTTTCTGAAAAAAAGTAACTCTCTGAAATATCCTTCCGTGGCTTGTTATTACATTAGCTCTTTCTTGCTCCCTTGCTGCAGCTGTCTTTAACAAGAAAATTTTAAAAAAGCAAACACAGGTGTTTACCCAAGGATCAATTCACCTGCTGTTCCTCTGCTCCACCTGGCCCTGTCGCTCCCTACCTGGCCCAGCCGTACAGATGGGATGACTCATCTCTGCTCGAGAACATTTTTGAATGATCTATTTTCAGGGGTTTGCTGCTGCAAAAGGAGAAGGAAGGACGAAGACCTTTCTTTAATACCACATCATTTATCTACTTTGCATCACTCTTTTACCCTTTCTGAAACAGGAAAAGCACAGTGGCTGAAACCTCTAGGCTTCTGAATGCCAGGCTAATGTGCAATTCACCCCTTTGTAATAAAAGGCTTCATAATTCATGGGCATCTGCATCATCCTCCCCCAGATAACAATTTACTGAAGCAGCGAAAAGGAAAGAGCTTTCCAAGTTTGTTGCAGGATTTCAGATCCGTGTTTGAAAGGAGTTGATGGATTTCCAGAAGCAGAGTGGAGTGCTCTGCTTTGAATTAGCCATTATCTTTTACATCCCTCCATGTTTCCTGTCATCACAAAAGAAGATGAGTTACCCTTTAACTTACTGTAGAATAATCTCTGACTACCAGCAAAGGGGTAGTTAATGCTATTGGCAAGGATGATTTAGGAGATAATTTCAAAGTTCAGCTACCTATAAAAACAGAAGTCATACTAAAACAGCCTCAATCATTCTGCATACCGAGTGTGAGGGAAGCAGGGCTTAATACCACAAGTGCTGGGAGATGTGACAGTAGGGTGCAAAACAGCAGTTCCTCACTTTCTCCCTTGACAAATGTATCCAGCTTTGCTGATAGGAATTGGTGTTCACCAACCACTGCTGAAATATAATATATTACATATGACATCAGTGCCCAGACCAGATCTGACAGGACTAAGGGTACAAAGAGGAAATCCTTACCTCACAGATCCAGCAGAATAATCCTGACTTTACAACTTTCACATTTAAACAAACCAAGTAACCTGACAGCAGCACACACTTCTGACAAAGGCTTGATTCTAAACTCATTTTTAAACATATTTTTAAGCCTCCTATAATGAAAATGTCTATTGTTTTGGAGAGTTAAAAGTCCTTTTCTGTGCCTTAAGAGTAGCAGCAAATGCCCTCAAGTTGAAAGTCAGAAGTTTTTTGCTGGGACTTTTTTCTTCAACTTGTTATTTTTACTCACACACATATACATATAAATATATACATATAATTCAGGTTTTTTCCACACAAAATCAAGCCCCTCTAAAAAAAAAAAAATTAAAAAAAAAAAAATTCAAAATCGTTTAGCAAAAATTTTGTTATGGAAGATCGTCATCCACAAGAGGGGTTCCAGCATTTTACATCACTGTATGTCTCTCATTCCTCATCCCCTTTTTATGACCAAATGCATGTTTATCATCAAGGCTTTAATTGCAAGCACTACTGAAGCAGTTCTTTAATATGCTTTAATAAGATCTTTACTATGGCTCCATCAGAAACCTACAGTTCAAGAACCAGAGATCAAAAGGTAACATTTTTTCCCATGGATATTCAGCTGCCAGAGGCACAACACAGAAACACTGACTTGGAGACAAAGACCCCCACCATCTGTCAGTCATGTACTGAAGTAAACCATAGTTTGAGAAGTACCACTCCAGAAAGAGTAAACCCAAATAAACTTGTGTATACTTATCTGCATACTTGACAGTAAGATGACGCTTAATTTCATAATGAGAAATAGAGACTCCTGAAAATGCAAAGTGCCTTAAATGCACCTGATTCTCCACCAGCATTTGCAAAATAACGGGAATACTATTTAGGGAGATAAAATCAGCAAAACAGTCCATGTGGCTTATTTAATTTCCAGGGTACTCACTTTATGTCACTCTGCAACTTCACACTTCATATATCACCATACAACATCTTGTTATTAAAAACCACCCATAGATACTTCAAACAGAGAGCCCATGCAATATTTCTGTGTGATACTCCACTGGTAGGATTGCTAGGTGATTTTTGACTAAGGCTTGAAGACGCTGTTAAATACTGACCTAACTCTGGCAGTGATCATGATGCCCATCACTGGCCATTTGTTCCCACAACAATCCAAAATGGTTCACCCAGACAGCTCCACAAAAACATCACAGTTCGAAAGCTGCCAACGACCACACTTAAATGACTAAAATTTCAGTGTTAATGTCTCATTGAGATAAATAGAACAATACCTCACTTTTAACAGATCCAAAGTGATTCGCAAGCTCTGGAAGTTGCCACCAAATGTGTCTTTCATAACTTAATGTTGGGAAAAGTTACCATGGCAAAAGGAATAGAAACCAAGTCCCACTGTGCTCGCCAGAAGTAAGTGTAGCATCTTTAAAAGAAAAAAGTAACTCACTAATAATAGTGACAACTTCATTTTTGCTTTAATTATTTTATGGTCCACAGGGTATCTGAAATCTAGGTGAGAAATCCATCTTCATTAAGTAATGCTAGAAAAGACTATGACCCCATTAAACATACAAACGAATTATTATCTGAAAATCTTGCCCATTCTGCTTTTGACAGTACTTCTGCACTGACAGTTTCCTGGTTTTTCCTAAGCTTCAGTCTGTTTCCCCTCATCCAGTAAAACTGGTATTAGGAACAGAAAAGAAACAAGCATTTTAACACCCACTTTGTTGAAATTTCCCCAGGCAAGTAAAACAGGTGCAGAAGATGGAATGTAGCACCTGAACTAATTTTGTCATGGTTTTTTTATTATTTTAATTTTGTATCTCATTGACGAATTTTTTTTAGCTCATTCTTTCAGGGCTGTATTTTGGAACTCTGGCCAACCCTAAGTCCATATGGACATTTAACAAAAAAGGGTACAGGCAAACCTTTGCACAAAAGACTTCAGTGTTGTTCCCATTTTGGCAATACACTCCCTGATCCAGGTGTATATCTACACCCATTATCTGGCAGTATCTAAGGGCAGTCGTAATTAAAGCTGTTAGAAAGAGGGGTCTGGTGTGAATAGAGAAAAATGAGGTTCTGCAGTTTCTCTGAATCACCTCTGCAATGATAATGCTCCTTCCTAGCTTTTTAATGAATGCAGAAAGAGCTAAGGCTCAATGTTTTCATTCTATTGCAAGACAGATTGGACTCACAAGCTATTCAAAAGTTGAATGTGGAAAAAAATCCAAATAGAACATTCCTCCCAGACAAAATCCATGTCTAAATAATCACAGATGCTGTGACAGTGCCTGCATTCTCTGTCAGGACGTTTGGAAAGGTAATCACGTACCCAGTGCAATTTCATTTTCAATGGCAGTTCCACACATTTGTAGGTTTCTGTCCAAACGCCAGAAAAGGTGACAAGGTAACAATTCTGCTTCAAATCAAGGCTAGCTAGAATTGAGTTCAGTCCTTGGAAAGGAGGAACAATAGTCTTTATCTTCTTCATAGTGATTTCCTGTGTCTTTCTTGCATTCAGAGTGGGATAATGTCACACTAGTACATACAGAGTAAACAAAAATCTTCGAAGAATGGGAAAGAGGATAACATTATAGGATTGCACCATACTCCCCTGGAATTTTGTAAAACACCTTATCATCAGTTCCTTCCATGAGACCAGTGCTGCCAACCAACAGTAGCCAAGTAATTCATGTCCCGAACCCCATTTTAAATTAAGCATATTTAATAATAAATATTAAAATTGAAAATGTGAAACTATAATAAATGTAGTGGAAGATGCTAACTGTGAAACAGAACCAACAGTAGAAAAATACAAGCTGCAGTTCATCAAAGATTAAAATCTAACACAGCATTGCATTGATAAAAGGGAGAGTTCTCAGCAGCTGATGTCAAAGACAGATAACTGGTCATGGCAATCACAATTTAGGATTCAGGGTGGAAAATATTGACAGTAGAATTATAATCCCAGTGCTAATTTTTTCCATGGTCTCTCTGCTATCATTAAATTCTCATTTAACAAGAACAGCCTACCTAACCATAAATCCAGTTTAACTCTTAGGAAAATGGATCCTCAAATCCTGTGTCTACTTCAACAAACATCATCACTCCAACACATTTCATTTTTTATCTGAAGAAAACAGCACTCTACTCTTCTGGGTGACAAGGTTAGCCCATATGTATACAGACTTTTTCAAGGCCTTAATTGGAAATACTCAGTGCCAGTGTGAGGTCCCCAACTCATTGCCTGGGATTTGAGAATGCTGAGCATGGAATTAGAAATTGATTTTTGAGAAGACAAAGACCACCACATATCAAATATATCCCTGGGGATATTCTGAAAACCAGAAACTCCAGAAGCTTGTCTTGACATCAAAGGTATCTAACTCCTGTCTATTCAGCTGTTGATGATTAACAATGTAAGTATTTTGATATCAACTCTCAAGTTGCATTAACTGCAGACTAAGTTATCATGATCTCATAAGGAGTCCTGATTGACCAAACACAGACAAAGACTGCATTTGCCCTGTTTTTAACACCCTAAGCATAAAACAGTAAGAAAATGAAGTCAAAAGTTTCCAAGAGAGATCATCTACCTCATCCAAGGTAGGATTGATTATACATAACCAACATCAATACATTGCTGTTCCACCTGTTCTTAAGATACTCCTAATCAAAAGAAACCCCACAATGACTGCAGACAACAGATCCTTGCAGCTCCCTGCTACCAAAATGTTTCCCTTATATCACATGTCCCAAGCGTTTGCATCCACCATTACTCAATTTTCACCAGTACATCCATCTCTGTAACACTTCTGCTTGAACTGAAAATCTTGAACTCTGTGTTTTCTCAGTTGTCTTTGTGAGTAAATATTGCCACTCATTTCTATTTTTTTTTTCCAAAACAGCATTTCCTAAATTTCTTGTTATTATCCTTTGCATTTCAAGAAGTACGAAGACCAAAATGCACCATTCAAAACTGGATACTGCCAGCCATCATCAGAAAATAAACTACTGTGCCAGGTATGACTGTAGTAATTCTTACATTATCTTACATACCATTACCAGGGAAAGGAGAAAAACATCTTTTGATATAAGGATTCTTTAGCAACAGAACATTTTATAAAATAAGTAAAAGTCCTTGCTACCCCTCTTATTATACTGATAAATGTAACTACTATATTCAAGCTAAACTGAGTCTGTGATGACCGATCTAAATATTTTAATAATGTACATTTCCTTTATTGTCTCCTGGAAGTTGTGTTGTGGACAAACACATTCTGAAAGGCCAAAGTAGAGCCTTGTGCAGATTTGTCCCCCTTTGCTTTCTAATTGCCAGGTATTTAGGATGGCTCTGCCATGATGCCAAAATGGGCAATGCAAAGAAAGACAACAAAATTTTTCCAATAAACTAACAAATTGACACCCAACTGCATGATGGCAGGAAAACAAGGATTTAAGAAATTATTGGAAAAATTATAAAAAACACACATAAAAACAGTCTATGGCAGCTAGATTGAAAAAAAAAAAAAAAAGATGGAGGGGGAGCATCAAAAAAGATAAATAAAACCTTGGGCTTTCTATGATTGCTTATTTTCTTTAGGCATTTACTGCCCTAAAATCTTCGGTCCAACTTTCATTTCAAATTTTATTAGACTAGAATCTAAGAAAATAAATAGTTTTTAAAAGGCCCTTTTTCCAACAACAGGCTCACTTCAATGCCTCAGTAAGAAAAAATAATTTTATAAATGTTTCTGGTTTTTGCAGAGTTTTTAAGGGTGATCTGTCGTAGTCTCTTAAGATGATCCTGTTTGTTGTTAAATCTACAGAAACTAAGTTTTAAAGGCTTGGGTTTTGTCTCCATTTTTAAATAAAAAAAATCTGGAAAATACATGTTATAAACTCTCTCACTAGCCATAAAGTCCTTAGCAAAGCAATTTAGGACAACTTTTCTAATCTTCACAAAGGCAAAAGTTTACCAAAGCAATAAAACTGTTTAAAATGCCTTCTCATCTAGAGCATATCAGCAATGCTGAATTGAAATGTGCAATAAAATTTATATTACAGCCATATTGTTTCCCCTTCATTACTTTAAAATGTGTATGTTCAAACCCAAAATCTAGACATTCCCATTGCTTTTTTTTGTTTCATAATTGCAATTGGGATGAGCCATTTTACACAAATCATCTTCCTCAGTCCTTTTTACTTCATTGGAATCCACACGCTCAACTAGAGAAAGCTCTACCCAGAATTGTTGAAAACCAGTAACAATCATCATTTTAAAAAAAATGCTTGTTTCTGTATTTCTCTCCAAAGACACTGTGACTATCAAAATACAAATGGGGCACCCAGTACATAACTCACAGTTCGAAGGCAGCAGAAGTGAGCCATGGTGGCACCAGAAACCACTGCCAAACACCTACAGCCCAAGGAAACAAAGGTCCTACAGAAAGGCTTAAGGGCATCTCCCCTGGTCTAACTGAGGGGAGTTAGACCATTAAGACTACTCATTAAAACCATCCAGTCCAATTAGTCACTCTCATATACACACACACACAGAACTTTGTTCCTGCTGTCAGTGAAAAGTATCTCAGATGCGTACCTTAGTGACACTGAGGAAGTGGTCAGGAACACTGTACCTAAAGCTCAGGTGACAAGGGAGGACAAAGACACCCAAACCAGCTCTAAACAAACTAGCCCTGATATTGTAAACTGAGGCAATACAGAGTTCTGTGCAAGCCAACCTCACCTACATGCCCAAGTAATAACACATGCAGCAGCTTCCAAACTAGCTGAATCTTTGTATTCTCCATGCAGCAAAAGAATTTGAGAAGTTATTTTGACTGTTGGTGTGTTGGTCCCACAATAGGAAATCCTGCACCTCAGAGCCATTTCAATTGTTAGACAGCACAGACCAGGAAAGTGGAACTTGACACCAAATGGGAGCAAAGAGAAATCTGGCATCTGAGTGCACTGCCAGAGTTTTAATTTTGGCAACTGCTGTGCAAATCTTTATGGGGCCTTGATGCAGCAGTCCCAGTCTAAACTGCTTTGCTGATATGGGATAAAACTAAGCATATGCCTAAGTACTTCAGAGATGTGAGAACGCTCCACTCAAGTGTTTTACAAAATTATGACTTCTCACTGCAGGAACCAAAGCAGCACTCTGTTGTTGTTAATAATCAGCATTGGATACTTTCTCCAAAGGTCCTGTCAGAACTTGCCAGTCATCACCGTGCAATTTCACATGACAGCCACTGCCCTCCACCCAAATCCACTCTTATTCCACTACTCCCAAGTTTTTTGGGGTTTTTTTTCCCCTGGAAAATAAACTTCTTTTCCTAGTAAGATGAAAACTTCAAGCCTTTTCCTGATGAGAGTTCTTTGGATTCTTTCCTTTCCCCTCGCTGTTATTTAGATTTCATGAACAGCAAACTTCTGACTTACAGTCTTGCACACCACATCTGGCAATACAAATGTGTTCATATAATTTCCTAGTGTCTGCTTTTATTCTGTGTAAAAGAAAGCTTGATTGCTGCCCTAGACTACATATAGATTCCAAACCCTCTGGTCTTCTGAGATGACTGACTGCCATAGACATATGTATTAATCATTCTATACTGGGTATTCCCGTCCAAATAGACATAATTAATCTATTTTTTTTTAATCAGCTTTTTAAAGTCATAGACTGTTATGGGCTAAATTGCAGTAAACAATAACTTTTATGTTACATTTTATTTGCATTAATCCAAATTATTACTCCCCTTCTTGACCAAACAGCAGGGACACTGGTGGTCAGTACCTTCCTCCCAAATGCACAGCAGCAACACACAGAGCTACTTTTAACATCAGAGGTAATTTTTAAGCAACACAATGGCGGGGGGGAAAGAGAACCCGGAGAATCAAATCCATTCCCGACATCTTGTGAACCATTGATATTTTTTACATCCTTACTTCTCTTTGCACAGAAATACTTTTCAGTGTCTGCTTTAAGATAATAGGGCATGGAAGGGCACCTCATGAACAAAGACAAAAAAACTCCAGAAGCCAACCAGTGTAGAAGTATCACCTCCTAAGGGAGTCAAAAAAAGCTGCTCTACATCATCCTTGTTAGGGGCCAAACCAAAAGTGTCAGCTCTTTATGCAAAATGGTAAAGAACTACCCACCATAAGGCTTCTGCTCTTCCCAAATCCAGAGAAACCATTACTTGTGTCTTTAAGCCACTGGGAGATTTAAGTCTCCTCTCCAAGACAAGTTTAGAATGACACTGACAGGACTGCAGGATGCCTGCTCTAATTCAGTGGCAAAATTAGCCTTTAAGGGGCTTCAGAGGCATATGAAATTCTGGTCTACCCATATCAATATGAGTTTTTCCACTTCACAAGTGAAAAGAACAGATAATGAAATTGTCCATAGCAGAAAACTTGGTGCCTCTGAATTAGGAGAAAAAGCTAGATTTAATTTTATTATCTGAGATTGAAATTTGTCTCACTTAGAAAAAAAGCCATAATGGACATTAAAAAAAAAAACCAACAAAAACCAACCACCCATTACAGCAACACAAGGAACTTTGTTATATCAGTTAAATATATTGTTTAATTAGTTTTCTAAATGCATACACTGAAAAGCCATTAGACAGCCATTAGGAGTAATATATCCATTTTCTTTTTACAATCACCTGATTTACAATCAGCCAAATTTCTAAACTAATTCAGTCAAACAACATTTCTGGCACTATTACCCCAGCAAAGTTTCCAATTCCCTTTTTTTGACTGCGATCACTGTAATTTTCCCTTAGGCTCTAAAACGCTGATGATCATCTTCGTTTCACCAGATTTACAGAGCGTCTCTTAGGTTAAAATAGTCCTAGCATGTTTACAGTCTCATTTCAAGATCCAGAAATCTGAAACTATTCAGCCATTTTTATGAAGTCATCTTTAAGAAAACCAGCTTTGTTCTCCTTAGGTGGGGAAAAAGGAGATCGCTTTAGATAAATTTTAAAAAAAACCCTGAGCTCCCAAAGGAGCAAAATCCATCTGGTTATTCACACCTCAGCTGACTTACTATTTTATTAACAAAAATTTGCTTAGTAACCTTATTAACTAGTAACATATCTACATGAAAACTTGTCAAAAGGCTCATAATGACTTTGCCAAAACATTGTGGAATATCTCAGTATACGCCACTGATGAAAGAAAAAATCACATGGCAAAAATAAAGCCTTTGAATACATTTCATTCTAGAGCTTCTCCAACGCTGTAATTCATTGATGCATTACCACTCTAGAGATTCTGTAAGGTTTCCCATTGTGTTTTCCCTACTTTGCATCGGCTCCTGTATAGCCCAGTTTGGAACTGTGTTCGTCAATCATCAACGGACATGATTTTCTAAGGATAAAGTAATTGATGGTGGTACTTTACAGAAATCTAAGAGAGAGTGTGAGACAACGAGCAAATGTGTAGCACAGCTGTTAACTGAATCTGAATCCTGATCTAACCAAACTAATATGCAAACCTCAAATCTGTCCTTCTCCCGCAGTAATTGCTGTATTTGTCCTTGCAATGGTTCAGTTGCTTGCTTTCCAAAACACAGGACAGTTACAAAAAAAAAAAATAGTAATAAACAATTCCAAAGTTTCTTTAGACCATTTTGGTGAATTTTTAAGCTTTGCTTCTGCCAAACCAAAGCAGAAAGTAAGAGCTAAGAAGAGACCACAGCATGAATGTGCCTCAATCCTGGAAGAAGATGCTCTTAACATCCACCCTGCTTCCTTAGGGAACTGCCACCTGTGTTCAGGTAAGTTTTGCAATGTTCCTGATACAAACATCCACACCCAATAAGCACTGTCAGGCAATTTTTTACATTCAAAACCAAGAGACAATCGCAGTCCATCACCAGCTGGCACCACTTATGGCTCTGCCAGAAAGCTGAAGGATGCCAACGTCTGAACAAAGCAAACCCTCTCCTCACCGAAGACAGGCTCTAAATGACCTTTACACAACAAAGCTCTCCAGAAAACACCAAGCTTTTATAGTATGGATTTCTTCCAACCCATGGCATATTTGTGTTTGCTAGTTTGCTTCATGGGAGAGAAAGCAGCCTGGAGGAGCAGGACCAGCAGCGCCAAGCCAAGCATGAAAATAGAGCAACAAGTGAACAAATCCTTTCCCTCCTGCCCCGGGCCAAACGGAGGGGAAAGGGAAGAAATGAAAATTAATAAAATACATGTGTTTTCACCAGCTGTGTCTGTCATTTCAGTAAAAAAACAAAAAAGTAAGAGACTATGACAGGACATACAGATGGAAAAGTGATGGTGGGTATGCTACTGAATATGCATCTTGCATTCAGGTGCTGAACCCACACTGTTGTACAGACTGACTGCTGATGTTAATGCTGTGAGAAATCTTGTCTGTTAATCAAAGACTAACAAATGAGCTTTAAGCATTAAAATGCTGGCTTTTTGTTATCTTCGTATTCATTTCCTTTATACTGCCTCTATGATAGTAACAAAACTCTTGAATGAAGCCAAAAACCAAGACTCCAACTAACTGACTGGCAGAAATAATCAAGCCAATAACACGTATTGCCCTGACACCCTAAGAAGGTGGCACATAACAATGAGAAGGGAACTAAATATAACACAAATATGGATCCAATTAGCATGAATTAAAAAAAAGAAAAAAAAAACCAACACAGTAAATTGCTCTATGAAATGGAAAATGGTGCAGGAGGTGAACCCCACTGCAAAATTTCATTTGTGAAGAAACTGGAAGGTGTATGGTCTGACAACGGGAATAAAATGAGGGGAAACATGAAGCCTAGAGGGCCACAGAGGGCCGAGGCACCTTCCCTGGTAGTTTGTGGGAGCGCTGGGATGAAGCCCTGTGAGTGCTGTGCGAGTGAAGCAGCAGTTTCACGGGCAATGCAGGCAGCAGCAGGTGACCAGAGAGAGGACAAGGGCCACCAGTGGGCTGTGAGATGCCTGGGGAAGAGCAGGAAGGTAAGATGATGAACCTCTCGGCAGAAAAAAAATAACAAATTAGAAAGGGACCAAAGCATCGTGATTTATACTCTTCTTCCTATCAAAATGAGCAGCAAGGTTTGAAATTCCCACATAACTGTTTGATCCTCCCCGACTGAGACACGTAAGATCTAATGAAGAGCCTCTCATGTTCCTCCAGAGATTCCCTTTGTCCTTTGCCCGCAGTCAGGGTCATAATAAAACAAAAGAATTTTTACTTTACAATGTAAAATCCTGATCATATATTGTCTGACCAGATCACTGTTTAAAAAAAACCAGGCACAAATTATATCTGTCTTAGCCCAGTTCCTGACTCATGTCAATGGTCTGTGCTCCACCATTTGATCTGATCAGCACTGGTTTGATCTAAATGTATGAGTGCACAGGAGAGCTTTTATTTGGCAGAATCACATAGGTGTTCTTCTCCTAGAGAAAGTACCCATCTTCTATCATGAAATACAAATATTATGTGAAGTATCCACACTTGGGGGAAAAGAATGTCAATATTTGCAGTTGGTTTCTGAAGTTGGTCTGTCCTTGATCTGGATGCATGAGTTGAGCCTGGACTTGGGGGAAACTGTAACCAGTTAAAACATGAGCAGCAATCCTAGCAGCATGGAAATGTTCTGTAAGAATCGATCCCAAACAATCCATAAATGAGTACCAGAACTAGTACATTCATCAGTAGTTTTATATCACAGTCAATAAAATAGAAAAAAAGTTTAAATAACCTGCATTCAAGAGCACATTGTTTGAGTAGGACCCCTCTTATTTCCATGAGCAGGTTTCCCTTTCAATGTTACAAAATATGCATAGTGTAATGTTTACAAACTGTTTTATTCACTCAAAAGAAATTAGCTCTTCAAAAGTATTCACTTTAATAACAAAAATTACTTTCCAGACAAGATAATCCTACCAAGTCTTTCCCACAGGCACTCTTTTCTACATTTAACTGGACAAGGTTCTCCTTTGATATCAACGAGCTTTCAGAAATGAATCAAAACTCCAGCAGCAAACAGCCAGGCAGTGTGACGTACAAGGTAAACACCCTGAAGCCCTACAACTGACAAGATGTAAAACTTTTGAAAAAGACTCCATACCAAAACCCTGCCTTTCTTTTAAACGGTAAAAGAGACAGAAGCCCTAATTTGGGAAGAAACATTCCTTTTACTTTTGCTATTTCTAGGCTACTGCATGGTAAGAACAGTGGCTGCAGCAGACTCACAGGTTGCCTGTGGTGCAGAAGCTGCGCCTTTCTGCCTAAGAACAAATGGCTCACTGTGCTTTTTGAAGCCCACCACTACAAAATAACCAAATCTAATCCTTTCAACTAACAGCACGCTTACCAGAATGATTACGCCAGCTCACTCAGTTTAACGCCTTTTGGTTTGTTGTGAGCACATGTTTTACCAACTACATCAGTTTTAAGCTTTCCAAAACCTCACATTTAGATAAACCAAAGATGTAGCAACAGCAGCTGAGTACAAGGGTATCACTGCAGGTTAACCTCGGGTGGGAATCCTCTATGATGAGGTCTTGCCCAGGTGAGAGAGATTCCTTCACAACACCTGGCGAGAGCATGACATAGTTACTACTGAAAAATCCCTGGCTTTCCCCTAGGATGGAGCCCCCTGAAGTTTCACTGTGTTCCCCGTGAAGGGAATGCATCACCACTCCTAAGACAGCTGTGTTTCTAAACTGGAACTCTGCATGCAGGGGTTTTGCAAGTACGTCCAAGACATAATGCCTCATCTTACTCCTGTTGTAACTCAGCTCTTATTGCATAAAAGATTAGTGTCACACACCTAAACAATGTGAAGCAATGCTTCTCCACCAACAGACACCCACAGAACATTACCAATGCTGGACTTCTTGAAATAACTATGAATGCAATTACCCTAAAGTGTGGGCATAAACGTATACAACTTTTCTTCCCCATAGTTTTGGTAGAAACTAAAGGGAATCAAGTATTAAACCTCAGCAGTCAAAGCTGAGAGCATAAACAAAATATTTGCAACTATAAGCAAGCAGTATACAAAAACTTGGCAGCCTACTCCACTCAAATAATTTAGCTCCTATACTATTCCTCCTAACTATGGGCAGATCCAAAAGTTATCAATTTATGGCTATACTTAATAATAAAACGTCTTTGAAACTATTTTCAACTGCTGAGGTCTGATACTTAGAAAGCTTTAGATACCTGTCTTGAGTGAACACCTTTCCCATTTGAGAATTTCAGAATGAAATTCATGTAAAGTTGTACAACTAAAAGTAAAATCAAATGGTGGTCCAACAGGAAGGGAAATGATGCAAAAAAAACCAAACAAACAAAAAAAACAACAACAACAAAAAAGCCATATAAGAAAGCAGATCCAGAGTTCCTAACACCAGCTAGTTCAGGATGTGCAATAATCTTGGGTATCACAGCATGAATCGAAGTAAGCTCATCTGTTCAGCTTAAACAGAAATCACTGAAAATCGTCTTCAAGCAAATGCATGTGAATCATTTTGGCTAATGAAAACATACCCTCAAGCTGAAGAACTTAGGTAAATTACATTTCTCCTAATTCTGCCAAAAACATTAAAGAAAATGGATTTGCCAAAGATAAAAGCAAAGTAGGCATGATAGATCATCCATTAGCAATACAAGTACAGCTAATTCTTCTTGACAGTGAAATGTCTTGGGATACAACACACTTTATTTTTTTTTACTAAGTGTTTAGATGCAGTATATCCTACACGTTTTATCCCCATATATCCTAGATTTCTCTAACACTGAGCTTTTACAAAGATCAGGCCTTAACAATAATGTATCAAGAAGAGAAAAGATTAAGAGAACTTAAAGTCTTTTAGCATACTAAAGACAAAAAACATTTAAAAAACTAAATAGGAGATTTATAATCTCTGCAAATACATAAAGTAGTTTAAAATGGTATGAATCAATAGAGTTAATCTGAAATAATAACAAGAAGGAACAAGTCACACACTTATGGGGAATCACAAGGGCTGAATTAATACTGCACTCTACTAACTGTTGGACCAACTAGTGGGCTGGGCTGGTTTGGGCTTTACTTTCTTTCATAAATGCATTTTTGGTGTGCAAGGTTTTGGTGCTGCATTCTCTAGCATGCAACTCTGATTTATTCATGTAAACGTCAGAAATCCATCAACAAACAAAGCCATATGGAAGAAAAAGAGATATAATGTATTTTCTGTTTGCTTTAGAAACTTGACATCTGTGGATGGCATCATCGAAGTTACAATCCAATCACTATACATATTCTGGTCATTTTCATTTACCAATCCAAAACGCATTTTATCTGATCATACAAAAAGCTCTAGGAGCGGGATAACAGAGAAGAAATCATGTTTTAAAAACTTAAAATGGGAATATAGTTTAATATTTTCCTTTTCACATCATACATTTAGAGAAAAGCAAACTCACATCTGTTGTAACTTAGCTTTTAAAAAACGAAGAAAACGTATCAGGATTATTTGTAAATTGTCTGTATTCGTAGCAAGATTTTCGGAGCCGGACCGAGTGGCTGGTGGCACCTGAGCTCCGCAAAGTTCCCGGGGGCCGGGCTCGGCAGTACTTACCCCCGCAGAGCAGGAGGAACCCGGCTGTCCGCGCCGCCGAGCGCATCTTCCCCGCGCTGCTGCGGCCCCGCCTCGGCGCTCCGGGCAGCACCGGCCGCGCTGCCGCTCGCTCCGCGGGCTCTCAGTCGGGCCGGCCCAT